>NPHW01002352.1:0-10766 GCA_002240705.1 Elaphomyces granulatus
TTAATTGAAATTTCTGACCATACTACCTAAACCTTGTACATAAGGATAACCTGGGACTAACGATATATTTTGGTGTGACGGATCGCATCGTTATATCCAGGTATGTGGGGACCGACTGCCAGATAGCCAAAAGGCACTAAACGGTCGCACGTTCAATAATAATAGATTTTTCATTAAACTCTTAGACCTCTGCGTGGATACGTGCGGCTGACACCGGAGCCACTAGACTAGCTTTGCTCCTATAGGAAGTGGTGAAGGTGGGGGCTAACTATATTTGTGCGGCTGGACCAGAATTAACTAGAGCGCCTGACACTATTCGAGAATGTACCCATGCATGGGGCGGTGACCGGGGGTGACAAGTACGCTGAGATCGATGACCCACCAGTCAATCGATTTGTGCCTTTTGGCTGTGGCGCCTGGTGGCAGTCGGACTTATCATATGTAGGTCCTCACAAGGTTTTACGGTATTTGAACATGGGTGCGGCGGGTGCCCACCAAAACCTGACTTTCTCAATTCCCACGTCAGAATATGGAATCCTACATATAATAAACAAACCAAATCATTTGTTTGACGGCCACACTGCATGATACGTCTGGACGCGCACAGCTAGATAGCGAATACACACACATATATAAACAGATCTTACAACTTTGGTGCACTATAGAAGCAGCAAGCTCTCCCAGCCGGCCGTGCGGAGGGAAGAAAAAGAAACGCTCACATCAAAATCTCCCCGGGACGATCAAGGATAGTGCCTGCGTCAGGAATTAGGTCAAGATGAGGACGCCAGGTGGACAGACAAGCAAACCAGACCGCAACGCAATTGGCGCCAGACGTCCTCGTCCCCCAATAAGCCGTACGGTCTTTTTAGAACAATCCGTCTCGCTCTGGGGGTGGCCATCGCGGGGCGGACTTATTGTTCTAAGAAATATAACTGGAGCGGATTTCGATTTCTTGGGACTCGATCCTGTTCACCCACCCCTTCAGCGCAGTCCTGATCAAGACAAGGAAGACGAGTTTTGTCAACAACTCTTGCTCCTAGGCGCCAAGTGGTTCGATAGTAAAAGTCGATATTTTTTTGTCTTTGGCGTGGCACAAGACGAAGAACCATGCATCCTGGCCCTCGAGAATGGCGAGGCTCCGGAACTCTCCACGATGGAACGGCGGTGGGTGAGCGTGGGCTGGCCCAGTGAGCCCGATCGGAGGGGAGGACTATGGGTGGCCGAGTTCGATACCCCCATGTATGGCGTTCAGGAGAAGCATAACCTTGTCCCTTCCGCCGCCGTAAAGGTCACGCTTGCGCGAACAATGGATGAGAAGTGTGCGATTTTGAAGAGCATCGGAGGCAAGTTTCACCAGAGCTTGGACACATACGACGGCGCTGCGTGCTTGAAAGCATGGACGACAAAGACAGCTGGAGAGGTTGGACCGCTCGAGATAACAAAATATGAAACCGAGGGTGCCTGACAGAGGGAGTCGAATCGAGCTGTCATGGCTAGTGAAGAGGTAGGGTCTAGAGCTTGACACTTGACAGCTGAACAACATTACGAACAAGGGTAGAGAAACTTTTGTTTTGCTCTGGTCACTTTTCTCTAGCGGAATTAATATTCTACGGATCAAGAATGATTTCATGAAAAATGAGGCTTAAAAGATAACGGCGGTATCTAGTTTGGACACAATCAGCACAATTGTGTTGAAATATCGCTACCAAAATGTATTTTTGACAGATCCGAATTACTCTACAGTTGTAACCTGTAGACAGCTCTCAGATACTTAAATTAAGATGTGCTATGGGAGCAATGCATTTCTTAGCTCACTTGTTATTGATTGCAGAATGATCATCACGGATGACATTCCTGATATCAAGGAACCCGACCACCATAATACTTTAATCCTCTCACATCCATCTGAATTAATATCATCTGCTCAAGGCCAACACATTAAAGCTAACTGTGCGATTATGTGGGGAAATGGCGACTATGCCATCGATATTGAAACCGATGATTGGGTCAACTACACGGCCGTCGTCAAAAGTGACTTTGGGATTTGGTTTGGACCACCGTTGACGGTGACCGGGCTATGCAATTCGAGCTAGCGATCTGGGAACGAGTTGGTCCGAATGTTGCGTATATGGGCTAGGCAGACACAGAACGGAGAACCAATGACAAAACACCAGGCGATAGAGATTTTTGGTGGACCTAAGACCCGGCTTTGGAGACGGTTCTTTGCTGTGTTGGATGGAAAATTGGACGCTGGTGCAAAAATGGCCAGTTTCCCGAACCTAAGCTATGTTATTTTGGTAGAGGGACCGTGTCACTTACGGGCCGACAGATTGCCAGGGCTTTATAAAATCCAATTGGTATCGTGAATGGCACAATGTAGGATCGGTGTCCTTATCTTGTCTTAGCTAATCTAGCTGGTCTGCCTGAATTTTCCTACACACTAGAATCTTATCCTAGGAGTTCCTGACGAACAACTACTGGCGACTTGATCCAGCTGAAGCTGCAGAATGGCGGCGTGAGCTCATCAGCCTGATGAGATAACTTATTAGCATGTCACCCTATCAAACACCAAGAAGCTACCAAATGCGTCTCCATTTTCGCTAAGTAACAGTCCAGGAGGCCTCCCATTAAAAATAGTGGCGTTTTTGTATAACAATAACTATCTGATGGTTGTCAGAGTGAGAGTCCCATCGTCCAATGAAATCCATACTACCTGGGATGTTATCACCTGTGATAGAGTGGGGATTTTTTCGATCGTGATTTTATGGATACAATGCATTAGATCGAGGTAGGAAAGAGAAGACAGAATCACTGCCACCAGCCAACATTCCCTATCACATGAGGAATATCTCGAGCCGTGTTGATGGTGTCCACGACCCGACCAAAGACCCCGGAAGAGCCCGACTCCCCTTCTTGACAAGGCATAAACATGCCGGATGCGCCGCCCGTCTCTGATTCCTTGGTGTCTTCCGGATTCACGAACCAGGGCCGATCGCGAGGGAAATCAGAGCCCAGACCTGCGTCGTCATAATCGTCTTCGAAAATTGGCTTCCGGCCGAGGAGGGTGAAGCTTGACCCTCGAGGGCGATGGCGAGAGCTTGCTCGCGCCGATGACAGAGTTTTGCGGATCCAGCAAATTCCACGTGGCCAGCTCTGGGGTGTCACTGCGATACTTCAACGTTGTTGACGCCAAGTGTGCGATGGTCTTGCTCTCACTGCTATTGAAACTACTCTGCGGCGTGGTCGGCGGGGTTGCAGATAATTTCAACCGCTTCATCTTGACGATGTCGTCATACGAGTCGGTATCATTCGATCCTTCAGATACACCGCCCGGTAATACTTGTTCGTTGGGGGATCGGGTGTAAAACCATGCGACTGACCTCATCAGTAAGAGACGAGACGAAAAAGAGAGAGTCTAAAGAGAAAATAACGAGAAAAAGGCTCACTAGGTCGAGGTGGCCACTCGGCTGGCGGTCGGTATGTTCAATTGGTCGATGTCAATGGCTTCAATATAAACCGTAGTCGTGTTTCTCTGCAGCTCGCTGAGCACATCCTGACTTCAACCAGTCCATCTCCTCGTCCAGCAAACCAAACTTATGTCCTGACAGCTGCCGTTCCGGTGGCCGTCGCGGGAACGGGGTCCCTGTTTGGCAAAAATAACTCGGCCGAATTGTTAATAAAGTGCTACGACTTTTGGTTGAGAAATTGACCCAGTGTCCCGAGTAACTAAGTGGCTACATCAGGTATGAATACTCCTATTACTACTAACGAGGCCTGATCAATGGTTCCATTGATAGGAGCTGATAAAGAATCGATTTACGATAGATCAAGGCATGAAGTTCTCGGGGGAAAAAAAAGGCTTTATAGCCGTCAGAGATAACGAGCTATGTATCCAAGGGAGAAAGAGTAATCAATGAATTTAATAGCTAGCAGGTATATAAAGCTAGGTGTGTTATGAAGTATAGGAGACACAGTTTTATCAATCAAGGAGGGTTTGTAAGTAAGCAAGTCTGAAGTGTTAGATTGATGCAGAAGATACTCTCAAATACTAGGGGACGAGCCGCAGCGTATGTAGGGTCCACTTTTATGATAACAGCCAGTCTTGTCTTTGTCAAAAGCAGACTCTGGTTACCTATTCCTCTTCTTCTTTTTTCTGATGACGATAGCGATACCAAAGTTGTCTAATAATCACATAAAAAGTGGTTTCAATTTCAAAACTATCCTTCTTAAATAACTAAAAAACAGCAAGTGAATAATTGATGAATGAACACGAAGAAATGGTGTGGATTGCTCAATGAAAGGAAAGAACGCGGAAAGAAAAAAAAAAAGGTCAGAATAACAAATCCATGTTAGTAACAATCCTGCCATCACTCAAGCCAGACTCATATCACCAAATTTATTAAACCCTGAACAGGTAGTCATTCCAGATGAGATGTTTTTAATGGTCGACTAAAAAACGCCAATCATTTCAAATTAGATTTGGTTGTACGTTTCTTTCCATCCGTGACGAATGGGTATGGAATAGTAACAACTGGGCTGGTGTGATAGAGCTCCTGGCAAAATATGCATTGCATGCGCCCTAGGTAATTGGAAGGGAGAACGTTAACGGGACAAAGGTGGGGATGCTAAGCGTGAGGGTGATCGAATTTCCTAGAGTTCTGGCCAGGAAAGGATGCATTTATGGTGTCCCAATCATCCACTAGGGGTTTTTCCTTGTAAGCCTTCTGGAATTGGAGCAGGAATTCCTTGTTGTACTTAAACTTCCGATCGGATGGAGCATTAGCATTCAGAGCCAGGCTGGGCGAAAGGATCGAGGGCGGGTATGATATTTTCGAAAAGTCCTCAATAAACAGAGCGTCGTGAAGTGATTTCATGGCCGCGGTCTGGTGCGGAGGCTGCTCAATAGTGGTCGCACCGATGTCAGTGTCACCGGAAGTGTGGGCGGCAGGAGTGTTTGAAGCAGCTGCAGGGTATCCTCCCTTGAGAACATCATATCCCTTCTTTTCCCACTCAGCATTCTTCCTATTATGCATCCATGCCTCAAAATTTTCCTTCTCCTTTCGTTCCCTTTCTTCCCTCTCTTTCCTTTCTGCCTGTTTCTTCTCTTTGGTAGCGTCTAGCTTTTCAATCTTGGAAGATTGTTTGGTGTCAATGTCCTCCATGGCTGTGGTGGTAGCTACTTCCTCAAAGATCTTCTTGAGGGATAAGTCTTCAAGTTGCATGGCCATCCGCACATCATCGACATTCCTTTGTTGTTCTGTCATTTCAACTTTGGTTTTCTTCGTCAGTCTTATGATCAGACAGATTGTGGTTGGTCAGCACACACTGGTAAGCCTTTAATTACAGGAGACAGACGGAGCGACACGGGCGGGAGAAGGTGATTGTTTGTTGCAAATAGATGGAAAAAGTTGAAGAGCTGAAGTGAGTGACGACTGTACTAGTCATGTTTATTATAAGGAGATTAGTGCCTCATTATTGTTTGATGGCCAATGTGCTGGTTGTTGAAAGGTCCATAGAGTTGGTGTTACTGGATGTGCATTCACGGACTCCTTGCTTACCGCTCTGGGTTGGTTTCATCTCTATCATTGCCTCTTTATGGGCAATTGGAAGAAGCAGCATTAGTACCTGGGTAGGTAACTGCATACATATCACAGGCAGCCTGTAAAATGACAAGGCTGACTATCAATATCGTGTTGTAAAGACATAGATATATCAGAGCTGATCTCAGAGCTTGGAAAAGGGAATATAGGGCCGTTATGGAGTGTTTAAGGAGGGGATCCAAATTGAGTTCGTATTGATGCACCCGGATTCGATTCATAATTTCATTGTTATCCGGAGGAGGTATCCTGCTGCTTCTACTATAGTTGAATCTATGAAAGTGATGGAGCTGTGGCTTGCGTATATTGTCTCCAGTGCTGGCTGATATGTAACCGTTCCATTCAGGTGTACATGTAGTATATGCTATTGATTCAGACCAACCCCGAATGCAATGATATGCTCAACACTCATTTCTAGCTCGTGGCTTTCTTGAAAACCTCAATTCTTAACATTATTAATTTAAAGTAGATCAGTTCCGCAATCTTTGTTGATCAAGGCTTGCCAAGAATAATGAATGATGGAGGTGACCAGGAGGTCACAATTCACTGGTGCATGTACAGTGAACTATTTATATTGTGATGTTGACTATCATATTCAGGAATTTCCCATTCTCGATCCATTATGAGATTCACAGGTTATGACGTCAGTAGTTAACTAAAGGTTTCAACACGTGACTCTCTGTCGTGCATCTTTGATCTTCTTTGTCAGGCAAACAACTTCTTTACCACACTACACAATCAGGATTCCCGCATAACGACGAGGTTGTCACAATTAGTCGAGTTGGCTAGTCACTCTAGTTCAATGGACTTGAGTCGACAAGTTGACCTGGCAGAGGCGGCAGCGCTATGTATATCATATGATAGCCAGACCTACCTATGATAGGTTTCCACTGGTGGAACATACCAACCTGTGATCTGCATGTTACGGTCTCATATATACAGCTGGCGGAAGGAAGGCACACCACTTAGGTTAGTTGAACGACAATGCTACACAAACCGGGGCCAAAGTGCAAACGTATACGTTTAAAATCGTGCATTATTTGTGAAGTAAGTGACCGAGTTGATATACCACCCCGTTTTGCTTACCAGATTGACCCAGAAACCTCCCACATATAGTACGACGTCCATCTATAACCTAAATCCCAATTCCCATTCGACGGTCGAATTGTCGAACAAAGAGCTGCGGGAACAATGGCAATATTTCGTCGCCCATTGGAGGTTCAAGGGCGAGTCTCTAATCCTCGACGGGCCAGTGGGGCCAATGGGGGATAAGAACCACCAAAAGGAAAGGACCGCGGTAGCGCCGCTTTCACTACATATGATTCAAATTCTGGACGTCACTTCTCCTTACTCCTCTCTCTCCTTTCCACTGACTTATTTCCCTTTTCACTTCTCTCGGTATTCAAAGTCAAGGTTTAAAGTGCCTCCATTCAGAGATTATCAAGGCCTTGAACTCGCAATGACTTAAAGGAGCAGAATCGACAAGGGGTGGATGTCGAAACGAGTTCGGAGCCAAGTTGGTATTTCATGGTCAGCATCACCAAACACAGCGGACGATACTCGGAAGTATAGCCATCATTTAGCTTTCCAACCCCCCGATCTGCAAATCCTTCCCGTGCCTGCTGAGCATATCCCAACCATTTCTTTTCCTACCTCTTTACGCTGGGGTACTTCGCAGTGAGTCAAATTGTCTTGCTGAGCTTTTTGATATCTTCATGTATCAGCTGGGCGGAGAGGAGGGTGAGGGATCATGGACGCTATGATCGTATAACCGACGGGAGCCGGACATATAGATTACACGGACATTCTGCGCCACAAGGATCTTGCTCTGTCCCCTTGCGTCCCTGGCATTTACCTCTTGTGGCGATTTGATATTGTATATGAAGGACGACTGATCTGGGGGAGGCACACTGCTATTGCAGCTCGATTTTATCTAGAGCTGATTCAGTGTAAATGCGCTTGTCAACGTGAAATTCGAAGACAACGTCTTTATGCGACTCCCACCTGGTCATAGGAAAGCTGGCAAGATCCTTAGGTTGAATAGGGCCTTTTGCGGTCTGAGGAAATCACCCGTCTTATGGCAAAAGTAATTTGGTAGAGTACTTCGAGAGCTTGGTAGTGGCTTCTCACGTGCTCCTGGAAACCATCTCCTTCGGTGGTGATCCGAGCCTGGCATGATATGATGCCAGTATCATGTCGGGTCGCTCCTTTGCTAACGGCGGTCTTGATGACTACGATTTAGTAGTGAATAATTTCTGGATATTCTCGGCTGGCTTCGGGACGTCATGCTGATGTTCTGGTAGCAGGAACTTGGCTGTGAAGTTATGCACTTTTCGACTTAGCAACACGTACATAGGATGCATGGAGAGAGCGGCATGTGGGACTGGGTGCAGATAAGGCAGTGGCATTCAAGAAGAAAGAAATTAATCCACATGATTGAGCAGCGAGTGGCATACACTACAGGGTGTGTTTGCGAAGTTAAACGTGACAGGCAAGCCACTGGATCGCCTGCGGAAGGACATGGAGAAGGGCGTTGATTTCTAGTGTTTTAGATGTTTAACTCTTAAATCCGATAAAACCGATCTTGAGTTACTGCACAAAAAGAGAAAGGAAATAAGCAAGTGAATACTAATTCCCTACATATCATAGCGCTCGTCTCTCCTGCAGTTTGGCGTCGCTGACCCTACTATCATAGTATGATACGTCTGAGTTTTCCAACGCTGGGCGAGCCCTTTCACTTACCCCTCATAAATTGCCTCATACCTCCTTAGGTAGGAGTCCTGATTAATATCCCGCTGACTTTCAGTTCTTTCAAATCCTTCTCACGCAGAGAGAGCAAAACTTAACGCCTTATTTCGATACCTCATCATGCTTCTGTGGCGAGCCTCCCTGCATGTATAGTTCTTATAAGTTATCACGGCTAGATCTTCCCTAGCAAGGATTGCCAACAATCGGCTTTGCCTAAAGGGAAATAATTGTGATGGCGAATAAGTCTCGGGCTGCGGCGAGGAAAGCTGGTCAGTCGAAGGTATAGTTCATACGATATCCCGATGCTTCGCCTTCGAAGTTCGGTATAGCGCTCTTCTGAACAAAGTCATCTAATATTTGGTTCCGAAAAGGGCAGAAAATAGCTCCCTCTTTGGGTCTTACTTAACATCGGTTCGAGAGTTCCCCCGGGCGGTAGCTTTCTATGCCACTTTATATGTAGCTAATGAGACTCGTATACAGCAGCCTTTGGCCTTGCCTTGGCCGTCATATTCAGTTGCTTCTCCCCGTCGACTAGTGACATTCACCCCTCCATCTCGTGAATGGTCTTCAGGCTTTTATTAACGGGGGAGCAACCGTCCTCCGAAGGAGAAAGTGACTCCGCATTCCCTGACTTTGAGCTGTCTGCCCACTCTTCGGAGCCACCGGTATTACTCACCCCAAAATACCGATATATATCTATGTCTATATCTATTATCTATTCCTTAAGCAATTTTCCCCTGACTGATAACCTATCTTAGGTGTCTGTCGGCAATATTTCAATGATAACACTATTTCTTGCAGCCGCCGCTTTGGCCAGAACCCGTCCGTTTTGCCCGTGATTCTGTTCGACCTCACGAGCTCGAGCACAGCCGGCCAGGGCTGGACCTCACTCCTCAGACCAACAAGACAGCCTCTGGCAGCAGTTATCAACCGCTTCTGCCGTATTACTCGTGTGTTCCATCGCTGGCCATGGCCCCTGCATTACCGTCATCTAATCATCTTCTTCACTCCCTACTATTGGGTAATCATTGCAAGTGATCTCTTTTCTGGTGTGACCGCTGTGGCCGCTGCCTCCATGTGGGCCTGCAATATGTTTGCGAACTGCACTTCCCTCATCTGACGCAACTAAGAGGGCTCTATAATGATGTCGTGAGTAGCCGCTAGTAGAAGTGTCTGTCGTAGGGCTCTTGAGTGTTTGCTTCGGTATGTAATGCGAACTTTATAGCCGCCATCTCGTATAGGTTGATATTGAATTGATCATTCGGACCAGAGTGCGGGAGCGGTACTGCAAAGGCGTTATTTAACGGAACGAGTAGTGAGTCTAATGGCCCTGTGCCTCGTATAAAGAAACCGCCCAGGCCAATGCCCGAGGCGTCTGTAAACAGTGATATAACAGGCCGAACCGCAGTATGGAAGAAACACACTCCATTCCATTGGGTGAGGAGATCGCGCCACCAAGTTAAATCATGTCGAAGCTCTGCGGGAATACGCCTTCTGATAAACTTGGATTGACCATAAGGGAAGCCGGCGAGAAGGACCGAAGGGTGTGAAGAAAAAGTCGTCCAAGCCTGACGGCTGGAGCGCAAAAACCTAGGAACTCGGCGAGGGAATCGGCGTCATGGAGACTCATGGAGCTGCTTGCATCGCGTGTGCTTTGGAAGGCTTATCGGCTGGGACTCGCAAAATAGAGGCGTCTTTGGAGTCATTACGTGGGAGGCCTAGAAGATCGGTGACTACAATGTATTCGCTAGCTGCTAACTGAACCACAGAGTCGATGGAAGGCATGTATGGGATAATAAGATAAATAATGATCAAGAAGATCCCATTGCAGCCATGACTGTAGGATCCAGTGCAAGCATTCGGTGAACAGATTAAAAAGAAAAGGGGCTGTAGCAAGCCCGAAAGGGAGGCACCTTTCGATATAGAATAAATTATGCCTTGAAAACCTAATAGCCACTGCATCCGTGAAGCGACAGGAATACTGTATTTCGAAAGGCCTCCTTCATAATAATGCAATTTTGGCCCAACCTCTGTCCGGGTTTATGTGAGCGTTGACCGAGCGTCGAAGGGGGTATGAGAGATCATGGATCCGACGTAATCCACCATCATGTTTGCAATCTTATTAAGCGAGCGTAGCGACGCTACTTATAATTCAGTTTCTATGCGTTGTGGTTCTTAATTACTTATTAATCACGCTTATTAATTATTTGCACGTAACGTGCTGCCCAACCAAACTATTTATTGTGTTGTTTCCTTTCCTTTGCATTATTGTGAGGAGCTACACCAGCCTTCTTCGCTGTTCTTGCCCACAATATCTCAACTTCCCATAAACTCCCATCAATCACCTGTCCTACCTACGCCGGCAGATACTTGATGTAACCCGCTTTATGGTTGGTCCTTCATTCTCTCGCTGTATTTAAC
>NPHW01002353.1:0-10988 GCA_002240705.1 Elaphomyces granulatus
GAATGCAGTTTACAGTACCCCGCATTATCATGTCAAGATCATGTCGAGGCGAGGCGGTGGCGAGAGTTTGTTGAGGCTGAAGCAGCTAACACCGAAGAGGCAATTTAACGGACGAAAATGATTGGCTCTCATAGCCCAATGAAGGCGAGGAGAATTTTGTTCGACTCTTAGCCGGGGCGACAGGTCACGTGATGTGGCGTCGTACGCGGCAGAGAATTTTAACCCTCATTTCATTCAGGCATTTCTTCCGTATTCGGGAACCTGTCATTGGTTCCTTGCACCAAGTGGCGGACCGATCTATCTGAATATTAAATACGACGAATATCGGAATATGATACTGAATAATAATAATAATAATAACTAATCTACTATCGTACATACAATATTCCCTGTGTCGGATCCTGTAATAACTAGTTAGTGGTGATGCGCCCCGTGGTTGGAGGCGGGTGCTGCGGCTGTTCCCGGTGTTGGCTTTCAGGGAGGTTCAGGATGGAATGTTTCAACAATATCATAGTAAATTAAGCATGTATATGGATATGTACTACTACTATACATATATATAGGTGGGAATTATATCTAGCGCCGAAAACCCCAGCGGCCTAGCACGTGATCAAACTGACAAGGTGAGCACTCGAGCTGTGATATATTACTATAGGTATATCCGACGACCTTACTTTCGAAAGAGCAGAATATATGAACTTCTTCGACTGGATGTGGAGCTCATCTATGGAAAGAGGCTCCAATTGTACGACAAGTACTACAATTATGTCACTACATACTAATTGATCGCCTCTTTGCCCGACTTCGAATTCCTGCAGATCGCTCACGAGCATATATACGGGTACTCTCACTGATCGCCAATTTGCGGCTTTGTAAGTAAGTATAGAGTAGAAGCTGAACTAGTGTGCTCCACGCGGATCACTGGGTAATTGGGTTCATTACCATAGAACAACTGAATTTTCTTGTATGTAGGAACTACGGTCATATTTATATTCTCCCAAATTCCACTTCGCTAACCCTAATAGGATTTACACGTTTTGCACCACCGTATACGAATTCTTCCAAGGAGGCCGATGGCTGTGTGTTGCCCGCAGACAATGGCCTCCCCTCCGTCGTATTTGAATCCGGATATTCCGAGCCATTCAAAAAACTCCGAGGACCGTGATCTCTGGGTCATAGGGAGCGCTCGTTCAGTCAAGTTGGTATTTTTATTGAAATGGACTAGGCTTCGAGGCAAGAAGGTAAAAGGAGTGATCCATGCCTACGGAAGTTCTGGAGCAGCGACCTTACTCCAAACCGAGGTACTATGATCTAATATACCTATCTCGTCGGGTTAGAAAGAACAGGGATGATGAGAGCGACAATGAGCCAAAGAATCTAAATGCCAGCCTTGACACCAGTGGTTTTCTGAACCATGCAGCGAGAGTTCACGACTACGACGGTAGTACAACCTTAGAAAGTTGCAAAAGGCGGCGAATAAATGCATATGATTCGTGCTCTATCGAGAGTCGCTCCTCCAGACATCCACCTCGACGCGGTCAAGCACTCTTACTCTAGCGTCATCTTACTCTGTGCTCCGGATCTGCCCCGTTTGCTTGCGGCTTTGGAAGGTGAAATGGTAGGTTAGTGGATATTATTCAGTCGTTGGAGTCAGGGACTTCAGATCGTCGCTTTCTTTCGTCTTTGCATCTATTTAGTTGGCTTTAAGACACTATTTGCCATGGGTTGACCCTAATTTTGAAATCAAATACCAACTCGCAAAGGGCTGGTTTTGGTGGCACTTTTCAACTCCTTTAAAGTGAATGGAGCGTATTACTGCAGGGCGTGCACATATCAGATGAGCTGTACGACTCAGAACTCCGGGCCATTTGTTCATTAATCTAGTAGAGACTCGTGCAGCGTTTGCAGAAGCGGGAGCTGGAACGAAACATTCTGGCCAGCGGGCTATACTCTAGGGGCGCAGCATCATGATACCTCTCTCAGTATACTGCCGCAATCTCAGCCCGCGCGGTCTAAAATGGGATTTGTGGTGTGAGGCGTGGGTTGTGGTAATGCCTTCCTTGAAACTTGCATAGCCTATGTACTATGATCGGCTGGTAAAATAGGAGGTTCGGTCGAAGTTTATCATGATATCCGACCCGATTCTGCCGGTCTGCCGGTTTTGCCGATATGATATCATATCCCGATAATATCGGCAAGCCTTTAGCTTTGCCAATAATCCGCAAATAATCGGCAAAACTGGCAAAGATAAAGCCTCATGATCGAGGTGGATTTTCCTTTGTATGTTCTTCTACCTAGTCCGCTCTAGAGTCTAAAGGATGCCTGACGTGACACCGTGCGTTGACGATTTAAAGGTTTGAACCACGATCCGCACTCTCCATCTCCTGGTTGACTGCACCGGATTACCCTCCTTGTTCTGATCATCCATATGCCCAGTATAAGAAGGATCGTATCTAGTCTGTTCAGTGTTCACCTCGGACTTTCCCATCGGAAGCCACGACATCTCCGTGTCACTATCTTGCCCCAACTGGTTGAGTCTTGCATGTGAAGCACGCGGCGCTTTACCATGAACAGGATTATAACGCCAAAACAGCCAGTTCGGGAGAAAGATGATCGTCACAGCCGTGCGGGCTGCTCGCCCGATTCGCTGCAGCTGATGACCAAAATCCATAGTGATCAAGAGGCCATACACTACTACAGCACCACATGCTTAATATCAGGCAGATTCACCCCAGCCCAACAGCTATTTTGGTTACCAGATGTGCGAACCAGCCTTTCTAAATTCGTCGACTTCCTATACAGATGCTAACATCGGCTAGGCGAAGTCTCGTTCTCTATCTGTGCACAACCGTGTTCATAGTAAGTTCTTACAGCTATAACTCCTGCATCCCCTGCATCACTGCTCCCACGCTTACCATCACTCTGTCGGAGAATAATAATAGCTTTTACAGCGATAAACCCTAGCAAGGAGCCGAACATTCCAATGTATGAAGTTAAGGATAGTGGTCCATCGTCGCAGTAATCTCCCTTATCTCCCACACTTCCTGGATGCGGCCGGTCTTAGGGGATCTTGTTCGGATGCGGCCCGTTGAATGCTAGTACAAGAGCATACTGCGAATACCCTGTCCTTGTTATCGAGTGAGTTGAACGAATAGAATTCCGAATTTTTCAACCACACTAGAGATTTACGAGACGGAATATCCAAATGAGGATTAGTCCACCAATCAGAGCCTGGACAACGTTTGCCACTCGTCTTCCCGCGCAATATGGTCTTCAGGATATTTTGTGGCGTGAGCTCCTTTTCCGTCGTTGGCGAGTGGTATCCGAGTGATCGATCGTATCTCTACATAGTTTCAGCGTTGAAAAAGCTACACTGGCAGGAACGGACGACATCCCGGACTGCTTCATCAAGAAGAGGATATAAGCTCATGCTTCTCTCAAGAAGTGAATGAGATATCTGGCCGGTCAATAGAAGTCTGGATGACTTCCAACTCCCCAGAGTCCAAAGCCAGACGGAATCCATCAAATTTAAGAACTTCTACCTCTTTTCAGGTTGGCGGTTCATCCAGCCAAATGACCGAACGAAGTAGATTTGCTCGAGGCGTAAATACCTTCGCATAGATACTTCCAAGTGACACTCGTCAATAGCAACAAGTCTGATGGGGTCTCTGAAGCCAACATCGCGCGCTAACCCACAATATGAATATATTCACCTCTCCCTAACTAAGCTTGCATTTTTTGTTTTGGGTTTGTGAGATACCAGACAGGTTCTTTTGCCAACGACCGGGTATCAGTTGATTCTTGAACCTGCTCCTCCCTAGCTTAAACAAAGGAACTAATTGGATCGTAATCTTTCCAGTCGAGATTTAGTATACGTGGGATAAGATACTCTTCAAGTTGCCGAAGCCGTTTTTTGCGAGTAGTGGCCTTCTATTCCGCGCTCAACGGATGTGAGGGTTTTTATCTTCAGAAAAAGGAAACCACTGCATTTGGTGACGGTGGAATGGGTGGAGCAAAGCTGGGAAGAACGGACTCTATTGAATAAAGAGAGTCAGCTTGGGAATTCGCATTTTATCATGGTCAAGCTAACAGAATTTCAGTATAGGATTGCGCCCATTGGAATGAGAGTCTCGACAGCACGAGCCGTTATCAATCATAGGCGCCTAGAGCCTTACCACTAATATACGGAACAGCCTGCCGCTCTCCAACCCTATATGCCGAAGACTACTCTATCAGAAGTTTTCTTCATGCTACTCAATAGCATCAGAAATAACCGTCAAACTAGGTAAGCAGCTGGTACCATCGTGAGGGGATAGTTTGCTCACCTTGCCTTATTGAAATAATGGTGTGACGTTGAGAGATGCCAACCTCATAGTGCCTTGTCCTCAATTGTGCAGGCCACATACGCATTGCTGCAACATGGAGAAGAGGCTATCTTTACATCTTTACCCCTACTCTACCAGTTGTGATGGTGTGCAGGGATCAAACCGGAATCTTGGCTCCACACAGCTTACTGCGTAAATATTATAAATAATAAAACCGGGGTGGAGTGGTGCCACTCGCGCCGGGACTCCAGGACTTCAGAACTTCCTTTAGGATGATACATGAAACCCCCCCATAAGCTCCTAAGTACTAATGGTGCTCTACTGGTGCCTCATCTAATGTTCTTCACATAGAATATAGCATATGCATACTAGAAATAGAAGATCGCATTCCCACAGTCACTGTATTCAAGGGATTCTTCGTACGCAAAGGGCCCTGCAGCTGCAGCTGCAGATGCATATGGAGATTCGTAGAAGTGAATCTGGCATGCTAGGATGCATGTTATCTGATCGAGCAGCCGCGGTCAAGCGAGATGGAAGAACGTTTCCTGAGAAGTTAATTAATGCTACAAGCGTTGTGCTTTTTGCTATCATACAAAAAGTTCCCAACTAGTATTAAATTGTAACTAACAGTGTAAAAAAAGATACGCATTAACTTTAACTTAGGCACTCCAGTTTTAGCCCAAAGTTTCATCACAATCTACCCGGTTTCATCAATCACAGTGACGGCTTTAAAGTTTTGCCAGTTGGAGTCGAGACCCCAGTCCCTTGGGTCGTCAAGCCTCGGCCCGCGCCAGCGAATCCACTGGTGGCACTAGGTACCTAGTCCATCACGTGCCACCCAGCCACCCAGCCGACCAGCCTTTCTTTTTCGCATCGAGCCGCCAGCAGAGAGCCAAAGAAATTACACGTGAATCAGATTGCCAAACAGAGGCCACTGGGGAGAGGGCAGCTAGGTTTCTGGGAGCAAACTCGGAACACTCGAGGTCGAGTTCGTGGTGCACACTCATCGGGGCCCGACAGAACCCCTTTCAAAGAGAATCGGACGCCGGACAAAGGGCTGGCAGGAGGTTATCATCTACAGACGCTGCTGATGGGGTGAATGGTCCAATGATTGGACGTGTGATCTTCAATAAGCAACCGAGTGCCTCATCGACAAGCACTCAAAACCCATTGCAATTCCGTTGTTATTGCGCCGGACTCCCCAGGCCTTTTCTTGGACGAAAGGAGAGAGACAGAGGGGGGGCAAACGCGTGTGTGTGATGTGAAATCGCGAAGGACAAAAGCACGACGTTTCGCCTCCCGCTTCTCTCAAGATGGTCAAACTACACGGCTACTCGGTGGTGCTCGACCATCGGCCTAGACACTCTCTGCGGGAACTGGGCAAGGACCTGGAGAAAATCCGTCACCACCACGAGGAGCTGAAACGGGTCAAAGCCTATGAGCGCAAACTATATTACGAGCACCTGGACCTCCTGGACCATGAGCGCGAAGCCCAGCACAACGCAGCCCTCGACGCGGCCGCGGCGTATTATGATCAGGTTCGACAGGAGGCCGAGGAGGACTTGCGGAAACATCTAGAGGAAGAACGGCTCCGCGAGGATAAAGAAACTCGTCGTCGATTGAGGGAATATCGGGAAGAGACGGCGCTCTACGAGAAGAGGCTAGCCGAACGGCGGGAAGCCCAACGAACACAAGAGGAGGAGGCGAGAAAGCAAGCGGAGAAAGCAGTGGAGGCAGAGAGAGCGGAGAAAGCGGCAGAAGCGGAAAAAGCGAGGAAAGCGGCAGAGGCGGAGAAAGCAAAGAAAGCGGCAGAGGAGGAGAAATTGAAGAAAGCAGCAGAGGCGGAGAAATTGAAGAAAGCAGCAGAGGCGGAGAAATTGAAGAAAGCAGCGGAGGCGGAGAAAGCGCGAAAAGAACGGGATCGAATCGAAGAAGAACAGAGGAGCCGCCAGACCCAAAACATACCTACGATGGTGATCCGAAAAGTGACCATGATCGAGGAGCCGCAGGAGCAGCGGAAACGGTTTGGCATTGCTCATCTCCCACAAAGCGAGATCAACGCGCATCAACGGTACTTGCAGGTGCACCAGAATCTAAAGGGGCTGCGAAAGAACTTGAGGGAGGAAGGGAAAAAGAACGCAAGTTTCCGCCAGCTTATCGGGGATATGCGACGCTCGATCGTCAAGTGCGTCGGCCAATTGAGGGAGGGAAAAAACGCGAACAAAAACCAAGTACGTTTGGGATTCTTTTCTTTCTATAACCCCCCTCTTGGTTTAATACAGACCGATATGATTGCATAACACTGAGACCATCTCCCAGATCCAAGAGATCAGGAATGTACTCAACAAGGGCGCCTCCTTCTCGGAGCCATTCGTCGACGTCCGAGATTTCATTGCTTTCCCTCCGGAGTCCATTGCCAATTCGAATTCGGAGAATACCCGCGCCTCAGCCCTACTCATTTACCTACTCAATATCTTCTCTAAGGCCGTGATCTCTCAGCTCATCGCTGAAGCCGGAATCCGCGTGAAATACGCCGAACCGATTGGAATCCTCGCCGCCCAGGTCTTTTCCTCCGATCGGTACATCCATCAGGGCTGTCCGATGTCTGATATCCTGTGGGCCAAGTTTCGGGTTGTCTGCCCGGTCCTCTGGGGATTCTACGGCAACGAATCGACCGAAGCAGGTAAGACCGCGAGCGGCTGGCAACGCATCGAACCCGGTGGACCGTTTGTTAAGGAGCACACCCACGCCGAACGCATGGCTGGTTTGGGGGCTGGCTTTGCGGCCCTTACCTTGCGCAATTTTGGCAAGACACCCCGCCAGAATCCATTCCCAAACGTCTTGTTTTGGAATGCGATGCACAAGATCCTCACGGTTCCCGCCGAGGAGATCCAAGTCACCCACGTCATGCTGCTGAATGCGATGCTGCGGACGTCGGGGGAACGCATGGTCGGGTTTTTCGGCCACATGGGCTTGGTCCTCCTGCGACTGGCCATTATCGATTTCCCCAACCGGATCTCGAAGTATCCGACGGCAGTCAGCACACTCAAGCTGCTGCGGGATCTTTACATGCGGGAGAAGAATATCATCTTTTGAGAATTGACAACGGGCCTCGGTGGAGACATTCATCCAGCAAAAACGTGATGAAAAGGAATAATTACCCCCTCTGCTACACTGGCTCTCTTGTGAAATTTTTTTATGGATCGGTCTTGTGTATTACTTGATGTATTGCATGTATGTACATAGCTTAAGTTTTGCCAAAGTCTTTTTTTTTTTTTTTTTACCCATGATGGAGGACAAGAAGAACTATGTATAATTCTGGAATAATGTTGTATAAGGTTTCAAACATCTTCTTTTCGACTCTTCATCAGTCTCGTTTCAGGAAAAGGGAAAGGGAAAGGGAAAATAGAATAAATAAAGTTAAAAATAGAGGAAGATATCTGTTATACAAGTAGATATTTTACTATAGATACCTGTTTACTACTACTATGATTAGGTAGATTCCATACGTGTTCCGGACTCTCAATGCAAATGCATTCGACCCAGTCCAAACATTTGAACTCTCCGAGACGATATTGTTCGTGGTATCATCTCAGATAATAAGTAGATCATGCCCATCGATCCGACTTCCTCCGTTGTTGCCTCCGACTGACTGCTCCCCTTATCCTTCTTTCCTTTGGTCATCCTCTTTAGACATCCTGCCTTTTGTTGCAACATCTACAAATACCTCCACCATGCACGTACCGGAGAGTGATCTCCCGTCGGCCCCCCTTTTAAAGCAACTGCGAAATTATTATTTTAGTAGGTTTAAATCGGATCACGCGAGTTTCAACTACTCTAGTCGTTTCTCGGTTTATGCCACCCGCAACTAAATTCCCCACGTCCAAGTTGATGGAAAAAAGAGTCAGACTGCGTGCTGGGGTTCCCGCGAGTTAGATAGAATAGCTTTGGCCAACCCTATGTTACGAGAAATCCGACCTCATCCTCTATCATATCATAGGGATTCCGGCATCGGGCACGAGGTCTGCCACGGTAATACGGTATGACGAGAAAATGACGGGATGTACGTTGAAGAATAATCAGATGCAGTGATTGATCAAACCAAGCATCACGGATAGCGATTGGGTTGGTCTATACGGAGGGATTTTTGGGGGAAGCATGGCCAGACTGCTAAGGGCAAGCGTCCTATCAACGTCAAGTTTGAAATTCCATACTTCACCACCAGTGGAATCCAAGTGCGATACCTGAAGATTATTATTGAGCCCAAGGTGAGAGACCTCAGACCGTTCCCTTATTTGGCATCTGCAGTAGGGCAACCATTCGCCCATGAGCAAATCCCGCCAAACATTGATGTCCAGGATCTTGCGCATGGCTCCCTACGGCCATGGCAGCGTTTCCATCGTCTTGTGCATCCATTCCGTGCAGGTATGAGATTGTGAACAACAATGCTGACTTTCTGTCGTTCCGCAGTTACAATACCCCTTCTCTTCCCTGGGTTCGGTACATTGAACTCCTGGGCTGGCCGTTTCCACTCTATGGCCTTACCGCCGATAACTATAAATTCTCATTATTATTGGCTGATCCTACATCTTCATCATGATACCTCGATCACATGATACCTCGATCAGTATGTCGCCAAATACTACCCCTAAGCTTCTTTATGAAGACCTTCGGGATTCCAACGTCGATTTAGATCCTGACAACACTTGGTATGACCACCTAAAAGCTTCCCAGTTTCTGCTTTTATATCAAAAGCGGACGAAACTTCGTTAGTTGCACCCCGAACCGACAAAGAAGCTCCCACCAGCAACGAAACGGCACAATTGATTGCCGCCATGGACCGCGAAATTCAGCAAATCTTGGGCAAAATATCCTGGAATCTAGTTTTACGCACCAATCTGCCGAACCTCAGGTCCTACAGCGTTGGCCAGGGCCAGTCTGCCAGAAGGTGGAGGGCTCGACTCCAGATTTGAGGACTGGTGGAAGCAACACCCAAAGCTCCGGCACCTCAGGAGGCAACTAGGTGTCCCAAAGCCATGGATCAAAAGCAAGCAATACAAGGGGCTCAGCAGGGTAAGCGTCGTGTCGTCCCAAGAAAGTCATTTTTCGTGTTTTAGCGTTGGACGTGTCCTTCCGGCCAGATCATCGCATGGATTATCATGAGCGGTTTGGCCATGATCCTGAACTGACCTGCCAATGTGGTAGGAGGAAGTCCCCCCCATATCTGGACGTGCGCAAAGAGACGCTTCAGACTTGGCGAACATTTCGTCGCCAACCTCTCCCGACAGACAGAGGCATGGCCTACCTAGCCAAGTCCCAGACTTCCGTCCAATACACAGACTACAGAGGTGATCTCTGGGAGGCACTGGAATACCTCCCTTGACCGTCTGATTCGTTGGAATGCCTTTTTGACTCATAAATCTGAACGCCAACAATCTAGTTGATACTGTGCGCCAATTGTGCCATTGTTCCGTTGTTTCTCCTGTTTCTCCATCTCTCTTCTATAATTAGGCCTGCCAGGGCATAAATCTGGCCGTCTTATGCGGCCTCTGGCCACTTAAAGACGTAAAACAATACAACAACAACAAATCGGGTTCTACAGCTAGAATTCGAAAAAGAGGCAGAATATATTGCTGAACCCTTTTTTTTTTCTTTCCTTTTGGGCACTAGACTAGTTGACAGTTGGGACATTTCTGTTGCTACTCTTGTACATATGTAGTAAGGCCTGTACCTAGAATTTTGAAACCCTTCTATATTATGCATGTAATTCGTTGTTCAGATTCTATGCACAAACTTCTTGAAATCCTTTTGATAGAAACAACATCAAGTGCTCATCAATGAACCATATCGTCTCTTTCAAATACAAATCAAGCTTCTTGCCGAAGCGTGGAATAAATGCTGCTACATATCATTATCTTTCGCAGCGTTTGATTTCGCCTCCTGAATTTGGCAGTCTCTGACTTTTTTGACCATCTCTAATCACACCCAGCCACCCATGTAAGACCTGGTGACCGCATTCTTCACCATAAGAAGCTAAAAATTATGGTAAATGACTCGTTCGCGTAGCAGGTCTATGTAAGGGCCTCTATGGTGCTATACATCGTTTAATCGAACCTGGTGACCACCGTGTTCGGCATGATGCCAAATTTATATAGCTTCTTGTAGGGAAGGACATTATAATTTTAGAATGTCTGCTGGCCAACTTCATCGATCGCGGTGTGCCAAGTTCCAACCGCAACAACATTCCTTCTATGCCGTTCACTACACCATTCTTCATCCTGAAGAGCTGAAAACAGTTGACGACTCTGTCGGAATGCTGAATATATGACCCAAGATGAAAACGTTTATTATTATTTATCACATATGTATGAACCCATAGATCCACTTCATTATTAACTTACCCCCACAATATCCACAAAGAGTTTATGTGCAACCCCATATCTCCTTTTCCTCGTCCATTACGTATTCTTCTACTCTGGCTCCATTGATTGGTGTTTTTAAATGCTATACATACCACTTCTACAATTAAACTACCTAAGCCAACCTAGAAATACTGAGCAGGAGGAGGCAGGCGGGGATAAGAGTGACTTTAGTATCAATGATATTCTCTAGTATCATTAATTATCATTAATTTTGATATCTAACTTGCACAAGTTGCAACTT
>NPHW01002354.1:0-28520 GCA_002240705.1 Elaphomyces granulatus
GCTGTCTACCTAGGTGACTAGCATTGACTAGCTTAGCTACCCTAGTTGTCTTGACTTGGGCTAGTTGACCGCCGACTTGACTAGTTGCGAACACACAGAAGCTTTATGATAATAAGGCCAGTAGGTATTCCAAATGGTAGCGGGTAGGCGCTACACACCAATACATTCCTTTCCGCAATAAAAGCAAATCGAGGGCCGCTGCCCGGTACAACTATATACCCTGTCTGTGTCCATTTTTTGACTCTATTATTTAGCAATTTTTTATAGCAGGTCCGCTACTGTATTGTTTCGCTTCCATGAACTTGATATAACATTTCCGTCTCTGCCCTGCCTCACTGTCAGTTTAGTCGTGAATTTCCACGTCGGAAAACCTATTCACTGCGACTTCTCCGTGTTCATGCTTCGTTAACGTCCGATCCCCATTTCTCGATATGTGCGACGTAGATTCAATTCCAAGAATAGGTAGGATTCGCGACTGATTAGAACCTGCAGAGAATGCAATTTGATATGGGAGAATGTTGTTTATATCAGGCATCTTCAGTTCTGTTCGGGTTCTTGCCTGTTTTTCTAGGTAAGCCTGATCTCCCGTTATCCTTATGAGAACCCCCATATGCCTACAGGGATTCCCTATACTATTGAGTCTGTTTCGCCTATGGGAGTGTAATCCTTTGTTTATACCTGCACGAATCGCCTACACCAATCTGTTCTGCAGCCTGCTTATAGGAACCCGTTCTACTTTTAATAACACTATACCTCTAGAAATTTCCTGTGCCTACAGAAAGCCCCTCTGCCTGTATAAATATTTTAGACCAACAGATCTCCCCTATGCGTACAGTAATTCTCCGTGCTAATTTATTGCAAGGATTCAAATGCCTATTAGAATCCCCTATGACCACGGTTACATATTTATAATGATCTGTTTTCTTCGATAAATATAGCTCCATGTTCATTCTCTGCCTGTTCTGCTCAGTCACGAATGTACTCTTCCCTCCCTTTTTTCAGATATGTTGGGGTGATTGACTCATTGGTCCTGTTTGATTTCTTCCTTTAAATCTTATCTCATATTTATACTCTCATGCATTTTCCTTAATGGATTCCATGTTACTGTCTTGCGAGGTTGTTCTATACTGACTAATGCTGATACGTTGCCCAAGAGAACGTATCCGGGGGATCAGATGTACTCAAATATCAACGAAGAAACCAAGAAGCGATGAGTCAGGAGCAGAACCGCAGAGACAATGATTAAACGTTATTGATAGGTATGAAACCAGCTGAATAACGAACGGCCGTGAATCTAATAAATATTTACCAAGAAAAACAGGACGTAAACCTGACATCAGACTACCCAAAGACAGAACGCGGCCGCGAGAAAGGTGAGGTTCGTGACTGACTAGAACTGGGAAACAGTGCACAGAAATAGTCTTTCCTTCCTTTGGTTAAATCGAATCTCATGCTTTCGTTCTCATGCTGCTCCGTTTTTTGATAAACAAACCCAACATCCTTCGACAGCGCGTACATGTTCGATCATTTATACCAGTGTCACGACTCCGATTATGCAGTTTCTCCGCCATTATGCTCCACTCTCCTCGATCGATCTTTGGATAAATCTGATCTTATGGTTACATTTTCATGTTGACCATTTTTTCCTTAATAGATATAACACTCCCATCTCTGGCCTCGCCTTATTGTCGGTTCGATCGTGATTTTTCGGTATATATATGTCGGGAAATCTATTCGTTTCTCCACGAACGTGCTCCGGTCTTAGACAGTGGATATTTTGATTATTTATTAATAAGCCTTTCACGACTGCTCATACATTTTCATTCCATGAATATAACATCACCATCTGCCCCTTCCTAAAATTTATGTTTGGTCGTTCTCTTAACACTGTATCCACGTCTAAAACTATTCGTTGCGGTTTCTCAGCAATCGTACTCTGTTCGATATTTTTCTCATGTCCTACTCATGCTTGGAATCTTTGTTTCTTCTTTGATTCATCATTTTGCATGCGAACGTCATCATCCGATCTCCACTTCTCGATGTGCGACGTAAGGGCAGTCGGAATTGACGGAACAGGATCCACTCGAGCCACAGCTTCCTCAAATCCCTTCCCTTAATTTTCTACCAGGCGACACAATTTTCATATTCAGTCCCGCTCGGGCGTGTTGCTTTTAGTATTCAGACACCATATGTCGATGGTCTCACTTCCGAGAAGTCGTGGGATTCGCGGCTGATTAGAACCTGCAGAGAATGCAATTTGAAAAGGGGGAGCGTCATATATATAAGGCATGTTCGGACCCATCGGCTCTGTTCGATTTCTTTCCCATTCTTTAGGTGAGCCTGTTCTCAGAGCTACACATTCATGATGATCTGTTTAGGCACGCCTATTCCCTGAGGATACTACTGAAGAGGAGCGTGATGCAAAGGAACGCTATTGTCTTCGGATTAGGCTCCAAGTAGGTATCCGCATAAATGGGCGGCGAATTTCTGGGGATACCTTGCTTTCCTAACCTTGCTTTCCTACTTCTTGACCTTTCAAGGACGCATCTTACAGACAATCCCCTTTAGACACTCTTACCCATCACTTCGAGGGATACCCTCCTCCCCAGGATCGATTTCTACTATTTCCATGCTCCATTTCCTTTGGGAATCTACCGCTTTCATCTGCAATTCTGCATATTCGGCAAGCCCCTTTTTAGAGTCTGCATCACCGCAGCGCTCGCTTCCAGCAATTTGTTGTGGATGCCTGGGCTTCGTCGGAGGGTTTCGATCTGCATTAATCAACCCAACTTCGAGCCGACCGCTATACAAATTTATACTCCGCCATGCTCCGGAACGAAGCTCCTGAAACGTTGGACAGCGGGTCATCCTTCCATCCTCTTTCACCAGTGGAGATCGCTTCATGCGTCTACATCAAGACTCCATGGCGATTGTACGTCACTTCGAGAGGCCGAGCCTTTTCATCACCATCACTACCAATCCCGATTGGGATGAGATCACTTGGGAGTTATTGACGGATGAAAGCGTTGTTCGGATGCAAACCTGGCGTGATCGTCCCGATTTGGTCTCTCGAGTCTTTCCAAGGAATTGCTGCAAGAGCTCCGGCGTGACAAAATCTTTGGCAGGCATGTGGCGAGCGTCTATACCGTCGAATTCTAGAAGCGTGGCCTTCCTCACGCTCACATCCTTCACTTCTTGAACAGCGAAGATCAATTCGACACTCCTGCGAAGATTGACGACATCATCTCTGCTGAAATCCCCGCCGATATGGTGCTCTACAACATCGTGGCTAAGTTCACAGTCTGCGCCTGAAATAATTGGATTCTTCGCTGCGTCATTTCCTTCCATTTCAATCCGGGAAGGCGTAAGGCGTCCGTTCGCGTTGAGCTTAGGTAAAGATTCAGGTAGATAAAGAATCCAAGCCTGAGGCTTTCATCACCAAATGTTGAAGACCTTAGGATTTTTATCCTCCTTCTGCTGTCATGCTCATGTTTGATTTCAATTAACACTTCCCGGACCGGATTTTCTTTACTGATAATAAGTTTGGCCCCTTCACAGAAGATCCATTTCTATCGATTGCAGCGTCTTTAGTACAAAGTGTCGTTGTCATCGATGATGGTGTGCTGTTTATTCAATGATCAATACCAGCTCCTGCGTCGTCAGGATTTTCCCCAAGTAAAATTGAAGACCCCGCTATTTCTGTGTTAGCTTGATGGCCGGTCGTTCAATAATATCATCATATGTACATGGGAGGCGTTACCGATTTGAATAAAGCAGTCCGAATCATGTGGCGCTTTAGTGATTCCCCAACGTCTTTCGGTAAAGTGGGCGGTTCTTTCGGAGCCGCTCATTAAATAGATCTGATGGGACATCTTTTTTGAGGGCAAGATGATCCTTATTGTAGTTTCCTCTGTTACATGCGGGAAATAGCCTTCCATGCACTATGGTATTGTCTTATTATTAGTGCATGCGGAAGATTGACACTGTCTTGACTCTTGCGGAAATATTCTATACCAATTAAGTTGTCTTCAGTGACTTTCCAACTGCTCTGCTGATATTATATATTAGGTGCCATCCCCTATGCCTACAGAAATCTTCATCCCCATCGACAATGCAATAGTGATTGATACGATTGACAGCCCTGTCTCGGAGACATCCAAGCAACTGTCATGCCCATTTTTCCTTTAGAGACATTCGTCACTATCAAGAGTTATGTATTCGGTCTGACAAAAGCAAATCCCGGTGTGCAAGGCTCGAAGCTCACATCGGCGATTCTCGATCTGAGAGATGATTTCAAGCAACGCCATCAAGATTGCTTAGAAATATCTGCTCGACATATACCTCATTATTTATCAAACTTCGATGGGAGAGTAGAAAATTGAGATGGAAAGGCTTTAATTTGATGCTGATCCTCATATGAACACTCAAGACGCATGGACCATTAGGCCGGGTGGTCGTGTGACCTGGCATCCAAGCGGAGACGGCTGAGGTGTTTGAGAAACCACCAATGCTTGCTATGTACCTGCTTGGTCGCGTTGAGCGCTGTCGGTATGTCGATTTCGGCTTTCGTCTTCAAGTTATCATCTTCCTATTTTCCAATCACTTGAAAGTTGCAAATGCGCCTCAATGAAAATTGAAAATACTTCATGTGCTTTCCCCGATCTCATCATTATTCTCGCTGTACGTCCTTTATGTTTATTCCTATCTCTTATAGCTGTTCTCTCCTGGATCTAATTTTCTAACCTTCCATGTAGTGCTCTTTTTCTGCCTTGCTTCGCCCACGATGACTTCCCAAAACATTGAACCTTCGCTGCAATCATAGAAGTGTTAAGTCACTCCCAGATTCATGTACGGATCCACAGTCACTTTTACCTTCGTCGGTTGTTTATTTCCGCCATGCTGTACGGAGGTCTCTCTGATGCCTCCACTATGACGCGCATCGATGTCTGCCATCTCTTCATTCCTCGGCCTCTCGAGATTATCGACTGACCTAGCACTTCTTTACTACGTCAAGGCTCAAGTGATATGAAGCCTGAAAGCGAAAACGATAGCCGAAACAGGTGTGTGCCTTCAAGATCCTGGTTGCAATTGGATGTGCATACGGCCTCCAGGCCCGTTGGTCTACACCCTCGACCTCCAAAGGATTCAATGTAATGGAAAATGCCGCTTGACAATTAACTTCTCTCCGATATCATGGTATTCATGATCTTCATCCTCAACTCCCGATCTATCAACTCCCTCTCCTCACGAACGCCTCTCCTTCCTTTCGTCTACGAATTCTACTTACCAACCTGTAGATCGCCTCTGTGCAGACACTTTTTATCAAACACTTACCTCATTCAGACTTGCTCATTATTCATGTCTAATACCTCTTCAACTATTGAATCTGACCATAGCGTCGTTGTCCATCCTGAGGCTCTATGTCACTAGGACAACCTGTGTTTATACTGTCGGCACCAATGTGGCATTCGTGGTTGGAATTTATCTACGCAAACAATATTCTAAGTGATCAGTACACTCCGAGACAATGGGCGATGCGACGGCGGAAAGAGTTCGATAAGTTACCCGCATTGGCCTCCAAGTACTGTCAACGAAACCTTTGATCAGTTAAACTATCTCCACAACGAACATAACACACACCGACGATATTTGGCACAACAGTGGTGGAGTTTCGAACGAGCCAAAGCGAGTGTACGTACAGGCGACAGCGACTACATACCTCAAGTTGGCAGTGAGTGGACCACGCTAGCTGATCATATCATCAATAAATTCAAGTGCATAGCTATCGACATGAACAAGGACATGAGGATGATGCCAAGACCAAGAGGATGGAAATGCTACGAATTTTGCGAATTAGTACTGCACAACAAGTATTCCTGTTTATGTCATTGTCAGCATCACCGGGACGAATGTCCAACTCATAGCAGACAGTGAACGGAAGGGAAATAAATGTACTTAGCGAACGAAGTGACGGGAATAACATCAAAGTTGACTCGAAGAGGAAGCGTGCATTCGTAGTACATAGAACGTAATCGGGCAGACTGGGGTGCATGAAGTGACTCTTTATGGCCATAGAAAAGAGTGTACGTTAAATTTGAGATAGAATTTGACATCTATAAGTTTTTGCACAGCAGACACCTTTCATCAAACACTTATCTCCATTCAGATTTACAAATTACTTGCTCATTTATCATGCCTGATACCTCTTCTACTATTGGCTCTAACCACCGCATCGTTGTCAATCCCCAAGCTATATCACTAGGACAACCAGTGTTCACACTACAACCAGACATATGGCATCCATGTACATACACTATCATAAGCGAAATAAATTGAGACGGTCTGCGCGCCTTAAACCCTTAGCCTTCAGGGCGGCGCCCGACCTGCTTGTTAGGTACTAGTATATGAAGAATTATCAATTATAATGGTTCGTTCATACATACTTTAAAGAATAGGCTAACCCTAACCTCCTAAACTCTTCTATAATCTTTGTCAACTTGAATCTTTAATATATGTGATTATATTTCCCATTGTAATTAATTACAACCTCGTTAAACCATAACTACCTCATCTACATAGATGATGTACTAATTCAAACTTGAATAGGTATGCGAACCGCGTGAGAGCAGCGTGAAGCGTTTACCAGTAGTGCAGCAAGCTGAATCGATCGTGATATCGATCCTATCATAAAATGCTCCCTAGGGTTACCTAACGAATTCATACCTATGATACATTACATTAGTAATATATCGTCAATCAAAATGTTTGAGGTTTGAGCTTCCCCCCCAAAAAGAAATCTCAGCCCAACTTGAATACATACCATACATAATGCATGCAAGAGGCTACATATGTAAGGTGGGTTAGCGCTAAGCGGTAGGTATGATAGAATTCTACCGCATATGATCATTGGCTGGGAATCCGAAGGTCGGTGATGCAAAAATCAACGTACATTTCTACCTATACATACCTATCCAATTTTCTACTAGAATAATTCTCATACCTAACTAATTAATGTAGGTATATATGATATGATACAATTCCTGCCCTATACTACTCTATCCAAAATAGGTAGTATGTATTGTAGCTATAGGTAGATTTCAGCCCAACATTGAAACAACAAAGTTTAGTAAAGCTCAGCTTGCAGTTTGTAATAGTTATTATGATGATGGATATCGATCGCTCAGTCTCGGCCCAGCTGATCAGCACCAATCGAGACATGACACGATCTTCCCCCTCCCCCCCGAATCATTCATGTCGAGTGATACCGCTTGCATTTGCATAATATATAGTATGTATGTATGTATGTATGTATGTAAGATAGGATAGGTAGGGGACGAGCGAGGGCTGGCTGATCATCGATCAATCATCAAGGCTCCATGTTATGTATGATATGATATTATGTTTCAAGATTCAAGATAGAGGCTGGATATTTTATCCGGGCTATGTACATACAAGTAGTGGGATATTTTGGACGATTAATGGAGCCCCCCGTTTTGTGTTGGATATAACTAGTTCTACCTAGAATAGCTGTATGCAAGAAGCCTTGCAATTGGATGGGAAAATGATTTCTGCTAGTATGATTACTATGTATGTAGGTAGGTTAGGTCCTAGGGCTAGTTTGTGCAAATGCAAGTATAGACAACAGAGGCAACAATATAGACTGATCCACAGTTATGTATTTTATTACTATGTATGTATGTACGTACGTACACCGTCACACACCTTTATCTTTATTAGTTATAGCACCATCTATGATAACCTTGCTGTTAATTAATATCCCTTTCCTATCATAGTTACATACATGAGTTAATAAGATTAACCTATGTACCCTGCGTTTCAAGTAACCCAACCTTATCAGTCTAAAACCGTTCCATTAGACTTCGCCCAGTCGAATTTGAATTCTGACCAGACCACGGTTAATATTGATAACAAGTAGTTAGATACTTGTAGTTACTACATATCATACCTTTGATTGTAGTGCTGGGAGGATACATGTAGCTTCAAGCTTGTATCATACATGAGTAGTAGTAGTAGTAGTAGTAGTAGTAGTAGTAGTAGTAGTAGTAGCTAGTCTGATATAATAACGCAATTATTAATGCCGCCGCCGGTCTGTACCTGTATATCATATGTAGGAAATAATGCCGCATTATATCATACACGTTAGACAAGATACTACGTATATATATATGCATCTGCGTACCTATCCCATGTATCATATATGACGAACAAACAAGTGGGAGAGGAGAGAATAGAGGAGGATATAAAGTACTACATACAGTATCCTATCATACTCTACCACAAACGAAAAAAAAAAAAAAAGAGAAAGACACTTATCCATGTATAACCAGCCTGACTAGTATGTTTCCGCTCAGGGTCCCCTGCAGTGTAAAAGTTAGCATGGGTAGTCACTTATCGTAGTGGAGCACTTGGGGTCTTGTTAGACCTGCCGGGAGGTCGGGTATGTATGGCTGAGGGAGAGGATCCGAGGGTTTGGGGAGGCCCGCATGAAATGCCCAAGTTCAGGCTTCTTTTTTGTCGGTATGTATTAATAAATTTACCACTCACTTTTCTGGTACCTATGCTACAGAGTCGGTTTCTCTTGATACGATATATACATGTACCGCCTCTAAGGCTGTGCTGTACAAAGAAAGAAATACCAAAGCCCTTGCAGGAGGCCGTCAGCCTTCAGGATACTATCCACATTACCATACGTCAAGTCAATATCAATCGTAACTAACTTTGTTTCGTGGGCAGGAGGAATCCATCCAAGAATTACTGAGTTGAAAACTATGATAAGTAGATGCTTTGCTATCATAGCATACAGGGATATACCGAACCTACCTGCTTTTAGGCAAGTACTCTGCGGACGGTTGACCGTTCACCACAAGAACAGCCCAGAGGGGCGACTAAAACTTTGAATCTTGCATGACGGTTTCAAGTATATGGTCATGAAACGTAGACTGATCGCACACAAACCATGTTTTCCCTGTTCCTTTTTCCCATTAGAGTCAAAGAGTTTGAGAGAAGGGATTAAAAAGGGCAGCAAAAACTGTAAAGCAAACTTCAAAGAAATCAAGGTCATAAAACAGCAAAATAAAAAAAGATAAAATAGCAAGTATATACAAGCAATCAAAAATAATAAATGGTTGTAAATATATGCATGTAGATGTGAAAATAAGGCAAAAAAAAAAAAAAAAAAAAACTCCTGGTATAGTCAGTGTGATAACCGCTCCATGGAAGATACCGTTTCGTTTTTCATAAGTCCGCAGAAGATATGGAAGATGTGCCCATTAATATCACCACCGGCAAGCATGAAGCATAGGATAGATACACCCAAATAATGTACATAACTAGGCAAAAATGGAAGACCATCAACAAAAAAGCTGCAAAGCAAATCCAACAAACGACCTGTACCCGTCAAAATGCAAAATCCGGCCAGGAAGTGTCCGCCAAGTATGGATGAAAAGATGAGCAAAGCGTGAGTATAGCGGTATATTCTGGGTGGAGGAGAAAGGAGTCAAGAAGTCGACCCGAGGTTGTGGTATAAGAAAAAAGGTTGACGGAGAGGAGAGGATAAAAAAAGACCTCGTTGAAACGCGCGCCCGTAGCAAGACGCTACTGGGAAGCAGCTGTGAACTTTAGGAAAAACAATTATATATAGATTTGCTTATCTTAGGAAAGGCCAAGACAAGCTTTCTTGAATAGCACCTCAGGAGATATGGGCCGACCTCTTCTTCCCGAACACGAGGCCTTCGTCTTCTGACTCGTCATCTTCATCGTCGCAATAATATATTGACTCTTCATCGTCCTGTAAGCGCTGCGAAAGGCCCGAAGCCTTGACGGTGTCCCCAGTCCGAAGGATGAGGGGCACCGCAGACATGTCCACGTCTTTATCTTGTTCCGGCGGATGGCTATGAAACACATCGCCAGAAATCGACGACGCACCAGACATCACGGACGGTATGCTCGGATGAGAAGCACTTTGCGACATGCCACTGGTGTAATCATCCGCCGAGGAAGACGAAATCGTGACTGCCGAGGGCGGAGACGTGGGGAGGCCGGTGGGCATCTGTGAACAATCAAATCGAACCTGCTCCAATGGCTGATATTCGAGGAAATAAGCCTCAGGTTCAGTGTCCATCCGGGAGGTGAACTGGACATCATTGGAAACGGGTTCGATCTCACGTTTAGCTTGGCGCAGTAACATCTCCCGCAGCTTGAGCGATTCGGTGGAAGACTGGTAGGTGAGTTGATGAGATCGCTCGCGACGATGTCCTCGGCCGGTCGAGTGGGAATGACTAGGGCTCTCGGGTTGAATTTGACAGGAGGATCCCTCTTCCAGCCAGAGATTGGGAAACTCTACTTGACCAGTGGCTGATGCGGGGCTTAAAGCAAGGCTCGGTTCAGAACGTCCATCTCCATCGACAGACGACCTATCCATGGACCGCGTCCTAAAACCACGTCGTTCCCCGGGCCGGAAACTTCGGGGCAGTCGGCGACCGGCTCCAGAGAAGAGACCTCCAACGTTGGCTCCCGAGCTCTCGCGCACTGATGTTGCACGGAGGGGAGCCGACGGGGTCGTTTCCGAAGCCATCGATGGCCGTACCGTTGTTGTAGACTCCGCGTTCGACAAGGTGGAAACGGCGCGTCCCGGCGGGAGCGGGCGCGGGCGAGGAGTTTGGCCTGACAGTGACACCGAATCGCAGTTACTATCCTGATCGGAGAGGGGAACGTGGTCTTCATCCCTGCTGTCAGGACGGGCAAGGAAGCTCTGGGAGAGCGGATGCTCGCTATCTCGGGTAAATCTCGACGATCTGATCGGTTCTTCATCACCCCGTAAACTGGCCCGGCGGCCTTCTCGGTAGTCCTTAACCGATGCGTTGCTCTGGAGGGTGGCCGTGGAAACATCGGAAAGCGCTGCTGTGCTGGGTGTGCGTTTGCGGCCTTCCCTTCTACCGACGATGTAGCCGGACAATTTGGCCACATTCGAGCGGACCCGCTGGATGAATGGCACCTTGCTGACGGCGCTTGTAACCTCTTCACTAGAGACCTCGATTTTCTTGCCCTTGCTTTGATAACTCGGGTCGGATTCTTCAATCCAGACCGTCGGGTTCGGTAGGCCGCGAAGAACCCACGGATGATGCTTGATCTCTTTGATAGTGATGCGTTTGGCGGGATCCTTGGTCAATAGCCGCTTGAGAAGGTCTCGCAATTCATCGTCGATGTCTTCATAGAGGAGTTCGTCGTCCGTCCGTTTGTTGCTGTTGATGACACGATACCGTTGATCGGACGAGAGACATGGCACATCGTCCTCGACGGGCTTTAGACGCTTCCGTGGAATGAAGACTTCACTTTTAACAATGGTTTGGAACATGCTGAACTCATCGTCAGACACAAACGGCAGTCGTCCGAAGATCATCCCGTAGAGGGTCACGCCAAGAGACCAGATGTCGATCGCACCGGAGATCTTGGGAATTCTGCCGATCGCTTTAACAAAATCATCACCGGTGTAGCAAAGCTCTGGAGCATAGAAGGCCGGCGTTCCAACGGTTTTGGACAGCTCGCGAGCATCATCAAGCTCGGTGGCATCCGTCTCGGCCACTTGTTCCTCTTCATCGTCTCTGATGGGTCGTCCGAGATACGACACCCCAAAGTCAGATATCTTAACGCGATGATGTGCGGTTACGAGAAGATTCGCCGGTTTGATATCGCGGTGAATGATGCCCTGATAATGAAGATATTCCAGCCCCAGCACAGAGTCCCTAAAGGCGTTGCGTGCCTCCATGATAGTCAAACAAGGGACATAGGACATATCGTCGTCATCAGAGAGCCGTTCCGGTTCCGACGATGCATAGCCAAAATTGCTCGATGTAACGCTGAATCGCCGATCAAAGGAATAATCGCTCACGTAAGAGCCATACATGCTACCCTCCACGGCGGCTAAGCCTTGGTCCCGCATCCGACGCTCCAGATCGGATGTCGGGCTGTAGGACCGACTGGGGGAGGAGTGTGCATCCGAATTCTCGTGAGTTGAGGTGAGGCGGCGAGTCAGGGACAATCCCGGTCTCAATTCTTCATCCGACTCTCCTCCATGCTCTAGACTCCATGCGGGAATCGACTGCTGCTGTAATGCCTGTGTGTGGGCTAGTCGTTTGTCCCGGCCTCGTTCCCTCCGCCGTCGTTGAAACTGTGCATTCCTCACGTACTGCTGGCTCTCCTCCATGAAAGATGACGAATCCGGGATGCCTCTCCTTTCTCGCTCAATCCTCCGCTTGTCCACATGGACGACTTCTTTCAGCCCCTTCTTGCGCCAGACTATCTCACCATTCTCCACATATTCCAGAACGATGTAGACTTTCTGGCGGTTCGGATCATCAATTACCTCCAAGAGACTGACGACGTTTGGGTGCCGTGCCTTTTTCAGGATAGCAACTTCCTTCTTCACCTTATCCTCAGGGTTCCCCAACTTGCCCAACCGACGCCGCTTGGAGTAGCGCTGGACGATCTTGATAGCAACCCGTTGTTTGGTATGCAGATGCCGGCCCAACTTCACTTTTCCATGCTCCCCGCGACCCAGTTCCTCCAGGATCTCGTAATCGTTGATGAGTTTGTTCCCCGTATTCAAGTCACGATCCAGTTCCACGGTATGAGTCCTAGACCCGCAATTTCAGCTTCTCTCACACGAAGACGCGTCAAGGGGGGGAGTCAAAGTATAGGACTTACTCTTTCGGCGGTTGTAGATGGCTAGGGTGTAGGTATGGACTGCCAATACGGGCCTCATCATCGGACGCAGGAGGAGGTGGAGTCGATTGATTAGAGCTTCGGGTTGAGAACAAACCCGGGCTTGATGTGGGCGTGTTCCCAGCGGTACGGGGTTCTGGACGATCTCGCGATGGAAACTCGGTCTGGAGAGGATAGGAGTTTCGTGACCGTAGTGACGGCGGTGGGTAGGGAGTAGGATACACCTGCGATTGCAGCACTGCATATGACTGATCGGGATAGACGGGGAAATCGCCTGAGACGTGGAGAGGTTGTGTCGAAGGGAGCAGAGGCTCGGTCAACGGCTCTGGGTGCTGGACGAGATTCTGACAGAAAGGCGTTCGCGTGGTGGTGGTGGTGGTGGTGGTGCAACCTGGGTCAGAATGATGGGCACCAACGACGGTCTCTTCATTCAGGGCTTGTAACGAACTCGACGAGGTCTTGGCCGACGATGCCCTGGATGTGCTAGAGGAGTGAGGAGGAAAACGAAAAGCGTGGTGGGCGTGACGCAGTGGGGATTGGCCATCTGGGATTTCTGGTCCAGCAGTGTGGGACTTGGTTGTGAACTGCTTCAGGGCAGAGTCACGCAGTCTCAACTTGGGTGTGCTGTGATGCATCACCGATTCCATAGATTCTGGAAGCTCTCCCACTTCACTGGCTCCATAATCAGTGATGTCTTCTTCAGCGGTGGTGGCCGGACCGATGCAATGCAGCACATTGGTGTTCAAGTCATGAGCGCCCGACGACATGGAGTTGTCAGCCTCGAGGCCAACCCTTGAGGACCGCCGCTCAAACAATCCCATGGCGCTGAACTTAAGTGCTGCCTTGCAATCTTCTCCCGTACATTCTTTCCTTCGCCCTGTTCGCCTCAAGGCTCTCGATTCCTCCAATCGTGGGCCGAGGGAACTTTGCGACACCACACCACACACTTAGCAACCAATGCACCCTACAACCACAACCACCATCATTCCTCGTCTCGACTCGATCCTGTCAACGGGCAAATGGACACAATCACGACACAATGGCCGGTGATGGAACGGCAGTTACAGCCAGATCGATCCAGGTGGTAAAGCAAGCCTGCTCCAAACCAGAGGGATCAGACTCTTCTCTTCGCCTTCTTTCTTGGCAAGCGTCCAGACGCTGAACCGTCGTTAAAGGAGAGACCGCTGGCCCAGCAGCCGCCGAAGAAGGTTTATATACACTATCGAACACGCTACTGTGTGGGAAGGGCGTCGTTGTGAGAAGATTGAAGGAGGAGGCGGTGAACCAGAGGGGTTATCAGGAGGTGGAGCGGGGGAGGGGATAATAATTGAACCATGAACGGTGAAAGGAGTGCTTTTTAAAAGCGACCACGTTTAAAGAGAAAGTATGTAGGTATACTCTTAAACAGGAAGGAGAAAGTAAAAAGGAAAGGAAAGGAAAGGAAGAAATGAAGTAAATGGTAAGAATATCGAAATCAAGATCAAAAAAGGAAAAAGAAAAAAAAAAAAAGTTCCGAAGTCTTGGTTTTTTTTCTTTTCCTTATTAAAGACAAGAGAGAAAAAAAAAGGGGGTATCTGTAAAAAAAAAAAAACACTTTTCTTCACCCCTTTCCAAAAACAGGGTGGGAAGATGACAAGATGATGGTGATGGTGGTGATGGTGGTGATGATAGACAACAAGGGGATGAAAGAACAAGGATAGGATAGGAGTTACTCTACTACAGCTGGCATCAGATAGATGAGCATATCATAAAAGGTTTTTACTCCGCACACACACGAGGGAAAGTTTTTTATTAGCTAGCTTTTCTATCATACATAGTTGAATTTGAATTTGATTGATTAATTGACCTGTTAAAAACTTTAGGAGAGAGAAAGGGAAAAAAAAAAAGGGAAAAGTTCCAAGCCTGGTGGGTCGAGGAAGGTCCGTGGGTAAGTTTATAACTTATGATAGTCCGTCCGTCTTTGATAGACCCCTGGTTAAAAACCGTTATGATAGGAAAGACGGTTACGGTAGAGAACTACCTAGGTACCTATCATAAATGTGGATGAATGTGGATATCTCTCTAGGAATCAGCGCGTTTAAAGTTCAACTAGTTAACATGTTGGTCTGTAAAGTTTTTAACTAGTATGTAATTAACACGATACAAACTTAATTACTCATACATGTCGACGATGCGGGACAACACCCCAATCACATCCAAGGGATTTACTCGCTGAACTCCTTATCGGTAAGATATCATCCTCGGTCCGTATCATACTAACTACTAGTAACTAACTAACTAACTAACTAACTAACTTAATACCTACCTACCTGCCCATCACCATGGTCCGTGGCAAATATTTTTATTATCTATTATGTATCATGAACCATACCTACCCGTTAGAGAAATTACCTATGAAGATCCGACTGACTGCGAACTCTCTTTTCCACAAGCCAGGGAAACGCGGAAGAGACGAAACAGACAACTTATTTTAATAATAATAAAACAAAACACTTTCACACTTTCAAGTATGTATGTACATAGCTAGGATAGGTACGCGCCAAGGACCCGTAGTCGGAGTCGGTTACAGTTACGTCGTTTTTAAACAAATTAGAGTTCTCTCCAAATTCAACACTAGAACACCTCCGGCCTCGACCCCTAGTTAGGTATTATTAGTTACCTATTTAGCGAGTCCAGCCTCTTCATAGACGACCGTTTGTACGACATAAAAAGATGTACATACATATATTCATATCTTATTCTACACATACCTACATTACATAGCTAGGTAGGTAGGTAATTATTGGAGACCTCCGCTTCACTGAGTGCCGCATCCTTCCATTGTCTCATCTTTACCTTAATTCTACATCTTTTCCCCCTCCTTTCTTTTCCTTCTGTAGTTAATGTTAACTGTAGCTAGGTTCGGCGTAAATTTTTTAAAAAATATACAGTAAAGTATGAGGTGAATACGATAAACCAATCCCTATATCAATCCTGCAGGGTTGTTCTGATCTGTATGTATGTGCATACCCCTGCCAGTTGATCATGTACGGAGGGAGGAGTATGCATTATGCATGATGGACTGAAGATAAATACTCCCTTGTCGTGGTGCTCCCTTTGAGGCAGTCTGCAGACAAAAAGATTTGCTCTTTTTTGCGTCGCCTTGGGCGGCACCAGAACAGGGCTCACCCTGGCGCCCGTTCATATGCTTCCGCTGTGCATGCTAAAACACCTTGACGATCAACGACTACAGGCCCTGTTTGTTTGTTTGTTAGCAGGTATCACCATTAATTGCTCCTGGGCCCTGGTTTCTGGGCATGTCATGTCCCTGGCCTGCTATCATATCGTTTTATTATTATTCCGTCGACTCGTCAGTAGTTAGTGTTCCTCTCACAAACAAGTTAAAGGTTGCCTAAGGTTTCGGAAATATGTCAAACAGTAAGACAAGCATATGATAGCTAGTTCGTCCATGGCCAGACCATGGCCAGATATCGAGTAAAGTATGATGGTGCATACACATCGGGTCCAGAACCGAATATCATATCGTAAACCGATCTTCCGCTTTGACTTCTTGGTCCCTTACCTCTACTCCGGAATCCACTTTCGGTGGCATCCCAATCCATCCATACCTAGTCTCACACATACACACATACATACATACATACATACATACATGTAGATCGCTACTATTATTGTCTTTCGAATGTTATTCCCTCATATTATTATTCAACTTCAGAACTTACCCTTGCAGTTATCTCAGAATCTCAGACTACAGATTTTGATGATCTGTTGTTCATCTGATGAATCTGTAGTACACATGTCTGAAGTTGCAGGGAAGACAGTCAAGTAACCATTCGCTGTTACAAGAATGCAGCCGGTTAGCCAAGTTTCTTGACAGTTGGACTACATACACGAGTGGCCCACTCACTATATATGTAGTTACTTGCCGGCTTTACTCGTATATGGTGTACATACACTAACGCGCTTTGTAGAAGTCGGGATATCTAGGGTGCTCTTTTAGAGCAGACACCGTTGTCCATCGTCACCTCAAAGTGCACGTTGGCCAGACTTTGTTTTGACGCAGTGCGATATCAGCCTAGATACAAAGTCACCCATAAGCAGATGATAGGATGGAAAGATCCATCACCTGGTAATATTGAAGCAATCCGCCACCAGATGGTGGTAGCATATGGCTCCAATAATAGTCAACCATCCATTCGACTGACCCTTCTCCATTCCAGGCATGACACGCAGTTTTTCATGGGGCTAACATGTAATTGTCAATCTTCTGCATTGCATACTTGAGATGGCGCAAAGATGCCGTACTTTACTGAAGTCCGTCTTCGTGCAAGAATCTTTTCCTCAGCTGCCCGAGCCATATCCATCCATACAACCACTCTTTAAGAATGAATAGAAGGAGTAGATTAGTTGCCATAAAAGATCTTGGAGACGTAGTTTGACTTACTATTATCAGGAAAAACCTCCATCCCTTTGATCCACCCCCGCACTGGCCGGGCATAAAGATGCAGTCTTCACATGTTATTATTATGCTTGTAAGCAATTTGTCATGATAGTATGGAGAGAAAAAGTATGCATCGTCAGGACTCAGACCGGTACAGGTTTGGATTTGGAACACTTTGTTTATTCCTTATTATTTCCCCGGGCACAGCACAGGTTGAAGGTATTCAATCGTGGTCAAAAAGCATGGCGATCTCGGAATACCCCCCTGTCTCGAATTCTCCGTCGAGGCGTTTTCAACTCGGTCGAGGCACAAACATCTCGACTAAAGTTTCCCTTTCTCGGGTTTCTAATCAGGAGTTGCGCCGCAGCGACTAATTTGACTCTCGGCTGTGGGTCAACGAAAACAAGGCAGGTTAGAACGACCTCAGTGACCGGCATTGGGGTCCGCATTAGCCCGTTTTAACGGGTTCGTTTTCGAGTACATAATGTTGGTGGACACCACTTTCGAAGCCGCTGACCTTTACTGTGCTGCCGACTAGGCTGGAAAGAATCATACCTGCAGCTGTTATTGCTCTGACCCAAGGTCGTCGGTTACTCTGACTCTGCAGGCGCGCCCAAGAGCAGCGCCGTGATGACAGATAGCGGACCTCAGGGCGCAACGTTCTTGTTCTCCAGACAGGATAGTAGTAGAGTATCAATCAATTTTCAGTAAAGGGCAGAAGTTGCCCCATGATTTGGCTCGTTTTTCGCTCAGCTGGCTATGGTCCTGTGGAGGATCCGTTCGAGCTATCAATTACAAGGTCCCTACCTCCATACTCCACACAAACCTTACGGAGAACGGTGCAGATACATATGATAGTTGTCGCTTCTGTGGTCTTTCTTGCCTACTCCGGGTTAGACTGGAAAAAAGGAAAAACCCAACCGTGGTATGCAGCCTTTTTAGTCGACATATAGACTTCGGGAACTTAACTAAACCTCTGGAGAAGAGTGCCTATGTAGTATCGATTACGGACTATGTACGACAACGACATATTTCTATGTAGCTCGCATCGCATTCGATCCAAAATGCCGGTTATACTCAAAAGTAGGTACAATAGGGGGTGGACTGGAGGGGAGTGAATTGATGGACCATTCAGAGTAGCTTAGCGCATAGTAGTGATCTGTCATATCGCTGAATACATCCATTATCCATGGTGAGTACTATGTACACTGATAGGTATCATCAAACAGGCCCCACAGCATTAAAAACTCAAAACCTCAAAGAGCCTTTCAAAAGAGAGGTCTAAGTCGGGTTGGTGGGCACCAATTGATTGCTTGCCGTCGGTGGGGTGCTTTTATATCCAATAGGATTAGCCCTCTGCATATCACCTCCATCCCGAACATTTTCCATCCTTGCCGGTTCAAAGCCGGCCCGGAGCTAGCCGAGAAGGGGGAAAGTCAATGGCGATGATAAAATATGTGACGTGCAGGAGGCAAAAATGCTTTCGTGGCCCTTGCAGAGTATCGGACCAGTAGTAGGCTGTAGCATTTCATTTGTGAACGAAGTGGCTCTTTTGAATCTGAATAGAAGTTATCATAGATCTGTATTCCCAGTTCTGTGTGGCACACCATACTTGCGTACTGCGGAATTCAAAGGTCCGTATCTACATCCAGACACTAAAGAATACCGCTTCTGCGGGTATATTTACTATATACTGTATGTACTATGATAGTATGCAGATGTAGAAGTATATACATGCAGCATCATGTATAATAATCCGGACAACGCAAGTACATTACAATGTAATCCTCTCCAAAAAGCAGGTTATTCCAATTTCCAACCATAATTTATCAATTGAAATGATGGTGTCGTTTCTTTGCCATCCCTTTCCAGCTTCTGACGTTCTCATCTACATCTACATACATCACGACTGTCTCCGTTGTGCAGCTCGCCTCTCAGGATGCTAGGCAGGGGTGTCTCTGTAGCCGCGTCCAATAGCACCCGCCGAGGTCGAAGCCTCGAATGGCACCTCAATGGCTCTCCTGACCTGGTGGCTACTGTAGGTAATAATGTTGTGGGTTTCGATTGGACCCTAGATCTTATACTATAGCGTACATACTAGCATCGGATATGGATTAGTTAGTCTTGCGATGAACCATCGTTTTTCAGCTGTCAAGCCCCTTTCATCATCGTCATCACCATCTTGTTTTTCGTCTCTTCCGCCTCCCCCTCTTCGTTTGTTATTTATTAGTTATTATGATGTACATACTACTAACAGTCTATAACATGCATATAGATGTGGATTTATTACCCTCGGTTTGCTTATCGATGCCACCATCCGTGCATACATATAGATGCAACATTTACGGCAGCATGCAGGGCGTGGATAGAAATGACTAGCAACACGTACAAAGTACTACAAAGACCTGGTCTTGCTCTCAATATCTACGCTTCATCATGGATGCTTGATGGGAGGCAGGACATGATGCCAAGGACTCTGTACACCTCTCTCTCTTCAAATTAAGTTTCCAACATCCATCCCTCTGGGATTGAGTTCACAATGAGAACAATCTCGTAAGAATGGGCAAAGCTGAATGGTGGCCACATAAAAGGTCAGGTCCAGGACTAAAGTCTTATTATTGTTATTAGCTCTCCTTGATAGATGCAGGGTTCAGATCATGCGCAAAGGGACCGAGACTCAGCTGACTAGCTTCCGGGGACGTGTGTGCGCCACTTTTGGGCCCTGGCATGAACTTGAGTTCATCAAACATAGATTTCTCGGTCTTCACCAGAAAACTCATCAAGTCATCATCAATAATTAGCATATCGTGTCATGAAAATGAATGATACCCTGCAGCAGAGAGTTGCGTAAGCAGGTACACAACATCGAGAACGGCAACGACGCACCAAGCGGAGAAAAGAAATTCATAGATCGACATGGGGCAGGCAACTTCGTAATCGTTTATCTTGGCGTTCGATTATGCCTTCTCCCCAAGGAAAAACCCATGTTTCCCATCAGCCAGGACAGGTGGCACCGTGGCGGGCCGCGAGACCGGGAAAACGCAAGATCAGAAGCTGCACATACCCGCGTTCTGTTTTACTACTTCATGATACCCTAACTAGAGGCTAGAATTATTATTAATCCCACCTGGTTTGTGTTGTTTTGACAGGATGATCAACATTTGTCATACATACATCCTTTTATTGACCAATCAGAGAGCTCCATTTTGAAACCCCAGGAATCGGAAACAAAAACCGGCAAGCTGGTATATCCGCGGATAGTGCTAGATTGGAGGTGAGTTGAAACGAATAGCAATGTGGTTTCTCGGTACGAGGTAGATTCTGCCTTCTGGTGCTTTATTTCCCTCTTTCCGGCCTTTTCTTCCCAAAAGACGCGTCACCGCAACACTCTAGTAGTATATAGCTATATGTACGTTCCTTATCTTTTACAGCAGGTCATTGGAAGGGAGTGTGTATTACAGTCTATGCTGGCTAGTGTTTCTAATGACCCACGAGTTGACATTGCTACTATGTATACTAATGGGAATCCTACATATAGTTGTTGGTGATTAAGGAGGGATTGTCACGATCCTGCAGAAAGTAGGCACTATATAGGTCGCATGGGACTGGTCGATTGCTAACGCAATCGACTATCGTGGTCTTTTGACCGAGTTGGTTCCGTCCAGCGTTTTAGGCCCTGGGATTCGTGGACCCCGCCCATGGGAGTTCTGACAGGGATAGCTTGAATAGTAGGGGAAGCTGGTGAAATTCCGGGGGTTTGAAATCACATACAGAAATGAATCAAAGAACGCCTTATGAAGTTCAGTGGAATCAGTGCATTAATTGGGAAATCAGGGTCAACATGTACATAGCATGGGTGGGATGGTATATGTAAATAATATATTATTAATTCTTGGCTAGTGTCTTATTACCGTACTTCCAACTTGAAGTCTTTCCTCTCTTAACAACTTTTCTTCCCTAGCACCTATATAGCTAGCACCTGCACCACGCAAGAAATATTCGATTTCCCTACCATAGTGAGGAGTAACCTCTTTGATCACCCGTGTAAGGAGGCTGACACCGTTAATGACCGGGTTAGGATCAATATCAGTGCGAGAGACAAGCGAACGTACAATAGGTGCGTAGTTAAGAAGACAGGCACTGGCTAATGGGTTATAACCGTCATCGTTCTTAGCGTTTGGATTAACGTCCTCCCTCTTGAGGAGTAGATCTACCACGGAGGGGCATTGTGAATTACATGCCCAGAAGAGCGGAGTCTGTCCAAAGTGGTCTGGCAGATTCGGGTCGATACCATCTCGGCCCAGGAGGATATTTACATTTTCGAAGCATCCGACACGAGCGGCCTTGCAGAGAGCGGTACGACCTAAGTCATCCTGTCTATTGACATCAATGTCTCCCCTGTCCAAGAGGAGCTTTACTATCTCAGAGTACGATTTCGACGCTGCAGCTAGCATCAATGGTGAACGACCACACTGCATCACTAAATTGGGGTCAGTATCAGGGCGATCCAGAAGCAACTTTACAATAGCAGTATGGCCCAGAAGCACTGCATATCCTAATGTATGAAGCCCCGGGCTGGTGTCGCCCACAATGTTTGGGTTCAAGTCATTCCTCGCGAGAAGAGACTCCACCACCGACACAAACCGACGTTCAATAGCCAATATGAGTGGCGTACTAGAGTCTGAATTGTGGTAGTTAACGTCAATACATTTTTTAGCAAGAAGCAAATTGATGATCTCTGTATAGCCAAGTCGACAAGCGATTGTCAGTGGCGCCGCGGTTTCTTCAAATCCGGGGATGTTGGGGTCGACATCTTTTCGAGCGAGTAACTGCTTCACGATAGATACATTTCCATTCCAGCAGGCGAAGAACAGTGGCGAGTTAGACTCCAGATCTCTAACATTCGGATCAATTATATTGGTGGCAGCAAGGAGCAATTCCACAATAGCACTATGGTGCATTTCAGTAGCGAGAATAATGGGGGCACATTGCTCCAAACCCCCCGCGAAGTTTGGGTTGATACCTTCAACTTCCAGGAGCAGTTGAGCCAGGCGCATATATCCTCGAGTTGCAGCGGCTTGGAGTGCAATGTGGTAACTTTCTGGAATGAAATCCAAATTTCGACCAGCAGCTAACGCTACTTAGTCGAACGGTAGCTTCCGCCCTGTTTTCTGCAGCCCAGAGCAATGACCTACTCCGAGACCTCATGTCCCGATTATAAAGAAACTTATTCAGCAGGCCGTAAAGCTGGCTGTTGGTGCGAGAAAGGGAATTTATTCCTGCATCACCAAGTAGCTCTGCGATGTTGAGTAGAATTTCCCTCGGCAAGTTGGAAAGAGACATGGCTGCGAAAGATGAGTATAGCCTTAGTTGAGTGGTTTCAGAGACAGACCGTGATTATAGAGTAGATGTTGCCCTTCCTTTCCAATGCTGTTAATTGTTGGAATATTTTCAACTCTCAACACATCCGGACACCCATATTTGTATGTTGACAAGCAGGACAAGAATCAACCCTTCTATAGGAATTACCCTATGTATACATAGGTGAGGCTTGAGTTAGTATTATAGGGTATTCCAGTTCCTCTTTGTCTTTTCTTTCTTTCATTCTGAAGGTTATAACTATAAGCCTTTAAACAAGGACACTGCAGTTTCCTTTTTGTTCAATGCTTCGATTCACTGGCTGGTGATTTCCTCCATTTGCTAACTGATTGTATTCACACACTCAATACTAGTACACTGAATTAATGCACATGCATTTCCCATACAAAATCACCAAAATTAAGGGAGTCAAGCTGGGATTCTTTTGAAACCTCAGGGATCGAAAAACCGGCAAGCTGTGTACGAGGTGACTAGAACATTAGTCCTAATTAGAATTAATCCATCGCACATATTTAGATTTTCTTCCTTTCCTTAATAAGATTGGAATTCTAAGTGAATAGCACTTCATGATGTTATGATCTAGGCTCTAGCTTCCTCACAAGTATAGAGTATGTACGTTTCTTATCCTTTATAGCAGGTCATTGGAAGGGAGTGTGTATGTTTGACTAGCATTTCTAGTGACACGACTTGACAGTGCTACTAACTATGCATATGAATTAGGTAGGAAATCAGGGTCAACGAGGAGCGTGGGTGGGATTGGTAAATAAATGTAACTCAACCCTTGTACTTCTAGTCTTTCCTCTCTTCTCTTGTCCAGCTCTGCGCAACTTTTCTTCACCTAGCACCTGCACCACGCAACCACGCAAGAGATATTCAATTTCCCTACCATAGCGAGTAGTAACATATTTGATCACCCCAGGATGCTGACACCGTTGAAAATGACTATTCCAGCCACGAGAAAAGAATCGAAAGCACAATAACTGCGCAAACAAGACAGGCATGGGTCCATGGGGTGTTAATAACTAAATTGCACAGGAGGAGCTTTACATTTCCCAAGCATCTGGAACGAGCGGCCTCACCGAGAGCGGTACGACCTAAGTCATCCCGCCTATCGACATCAATGCCTCCCCTGTCCAAGAGGAGCTTTACTATCTCCGATTTCGACGTTGCAGCTAGCATCAATGCTGAACGGCCACCCTCCATCACTAAATCAGGGTCAGTATCAGGACGATCCAGAAGCAACTTTACAATAGCAGTGTGGCCCAGACGCGCTGCATGTCCTAATGCATGAACTCCAGTGTAGCCCACAATGTTTGGGTCCAAGTCATCCCTCGCGAGAAGAGACTCCACCACCGACACAAATCCACCATCAACAGCTATTATGAGTGGCGGGTTAGAGCGTGGAGTGTGGTAGTTAACGTCAATCCAGTCTTTAGCAAGAAGTAGGTTGATGACCTCTGCATAGCCAAAGAAACAAGCCGTTGCCAGTGGTGTCATCGTTTCGCCAAGGAAGTTAAGGTCGACGACATCTTTTCGAGCGAGAAACTGCTTCACGACAGATACATTTCCATTCCAGCAGGCGTTCCACAGTGGCGTCGTGTTAGAGTACCGTTCTCTAATATTCGGATCAATATTGGGGGCAGCAAGGAGCAATTCCACAACGGGAGTATGGTTCACTTCAGCAGCGAGAATAAGGGGGGCACATTGCTCCGAACCCCCAGCGAAGTTTGGGTTGATACCTTCAACTTCCAGGAGCAGTTGAACCAGGCGGGTAAATCCTCGAAGTGCAGCGGCTTGAAGTGCAATGTGGTAACTTTCTGGAATGGAATCCAAATTTCGACCACCAGCCAACGCTAGTCGACCGGTATGATTCATTCCCTTTTTTACAGCCCAGAGCAATGACCTACTCCGAGACCTCATATCCCGACTATAAAGAAACTCATTTAGCAGGTCATAAAGCTGGCTGTTGGTACGAGAAAGGGCATTTATTCTTGCATCACCAAGTAGGTCTGCGATGTTGAGTAGAATTTCCCTCGGCAAGTCGGAAAGAGACATGGCTGCGAAAGATGAGTATATAGTTGAGTGGTTTCGGAGACAGACCGTGATTGTAGAGTAGATTCAATGCTGTTGATTGTAGTCTGTGTTCAGAGGACCCATATTTGTATGTTGACAAGCAGGACAAGAATCAACCCTTCTACGGGAATTACCCTATGTGCACATAGGTGAGGCTTGAGTTAGTACAATAGGGTATTCCAGTCCCTCTTTGTCTTTTCTTTCTTTCATTCTGAAGGATATATGTATCTATACAGGGAATTCGCCTTTAAACAAGGACAGTTTCCTTTCTTTTTTGCCATTCACTAGTTCGTTAAATCAAGTATTCACACACTCAATGCACTGACCCACTTATTCTAATGCACACGCTTTTCCCATACAAAACCACCAAATTAAGGGAGTCGAAATTCATGGAGCTGGGATTAGATTCGAAAATTGCCCTCCCTCCTCCTTTGTCGTGATCGCTATGAGCCTATGTAGGCGAAATACAGCTATCATATATATTGACCAGTCGGAGAGCTTCATTTCGAAACCCTAGAAGTCGGAAAAATATATATATACATATAAAAAGCCGGCAAGCCAGTATAGTGCTAGACTGGAGGCGAATTGAAACGAATAACTACTAGTATGTGGTTTCTCAGTACGAGTTAGATTCTACCTTCTGGTGGTTTATTTCAAGTTTCTCGCCTAAAGACGCGTCACCGCGACGCTCCTCTCCAGCTATGTACATTTCTTACCGTTTGGGAGCAAGTTATTGGAAGGGAGTGAGTGTGTATTACAGTCTATGCTGACTAATGTTTCTGACTTGACATTGCTACTATACCAACGGGAATCCCATCGATTTTGGTGATTTATTAGCTTGAATAGTAAAGTCGGTGGAATTCTGGGAGTTTGAAATCAGTACATACATAGAAATAAATCGATGAATCAATGAATGCCTTATGAAGTTCAGTGGAATTAGTGCATTAAAAGAAGGAAATCAGGGCCAATGAGTAGTGTGGGTGGGATGGTAGATATATTATTATTTATTCTTGCTTAACGTCTTATAATTCCAACCCCGTACCTCCAACTTGAAATCTTTCCTCTCTTATTTCGCACAACTTTCCTTCACCTAGCACTTAGCACCTGCACCACGCAGGAGATATTCTATTACCCTACCATAGTGAGGAGTAACATCTTTGGTCACCTGAGTAAGGATGCTGACGCCGTGTTGGGATCAATATGACGGCGAGAAAGTAGCGAACGCACAATAGGTTCGCAGCGAAGAAGACAGGCACAGGCTAATGGGGTTTAATCATCATCGTTCTTAGCGTTCAGATTAATGTCCTCCCTCTCGAGGAGTAGATCTACCACCGAGAGGCATTTTGAATCACATGCACAGAAGAGCGTAGTCCGTCAAAAGTTGTCTGGAAGATTCGGGTCGATACCATCTCGGCCCAGGAGGATATTTACATTTTCGAAGCATCCGTAACGAGCGGCCTTGCCGGGCGCGGTATGACCTAAGACATCCTATTGAAATCAATGCCTCCCCTGTCCAAGAGGAGCTTTACTATCTCAAAGTCCGATCGAGTTGCAGCTAGCGTCAATGGTGAACCAACAACCTCCATCACTAAATCGGGGTTATTATCAGGACGATCCAGAAGCAACTTTACATTAACAGTGTGGCCCCGACGCACTGCTTATTGAAGCCTGGTGTGACCCACATGTGGTAGTTAGCATCAATACCTTCTGTAGCAAGAAGTAGACTGACGATGTCTGTATAGCCGTGGTAACAAGCCATTGTCAGTGGTGTCGCGGTTTCTTCAAATCCGCGGATGTTCGGGTCAACATCTTTTCGAGCGAGTAACTGCTCCACGATAGATACATATCCATTCCGGCAGGCGAAGAACAGTGGCGAGTTAGACTCCAGATCTCTAACGTTCGGATCAACATTGGTGGCAGCAAGGAGCAATTCCACAATGGCACTATGGCCCCTTTGTGTAGCGAGAATAAGGGGAGCACATTGCAGCGAGCCTCCCCCGAAGTTTGGGTTGATACCTTCAACTTCCAGTAGCAGTTGAACTAGACGCACGTGTCCTTTATCTGCAGCGACTTGAAGTGCAATGTGGTAACTTTCCGGGATGAAATCCAAATTTCGACCAACAGCTAACGCCAGTTGGACGGTAGCTTCCACTTCGTGATTGTCTGCAGCCCAGAGCAATGACCTACCCCGAGACCTAAGGTCCCGACTATAAAGACGCTTATTTAGTAACTTATAAAGCTGGCCGTTGGTACGAGAAAGGGCATTCATCCCTGCATCATCAAGTAGCTCTGCGATGTCAAGGAGAGTTTCCCTCGGCGAGTCGGAAAGAGACATGGCTGTGAAAGATGGGTATTTGAGCTGTTTCAGAGACAGACCGTGATTGTAGAGTAGATGTTGTACTTGCTTTGCAATGCTGTTGATTGTAGTCTGTGCTCGTGAATATTTTCAGGACAAGAATCAACTGCCAAGGCATGGATTAGTAGGGTATTCCAGTTTCTCTTTTTTTCTTTTCTTTCTTTCTTTCATTTTGTTATAATTATAATTATACATGGAATCGCCTATAAACGTTGACAGTTTTCTTTGTTTTATGCATGGAGGTTCGATTTGCTGGCCAGTGATTTCCACTGTCCGTTAACGTATGATATTTTAAAGCACCCCACATTCACCAAAAACAACCATTTTTGAAATTACTGATAAGGGAGTCAAAAATTCATGGAGCTGCTACATTTTTTCTAGCTGACCTGCTGTCTAATAACTTCGCCCTAGGAGTAAATCTTTAGACCCCTCTTCCTCTCTTGTCCATGAAACCTAGGTAGCAATGATTCAACCCACTCCCAAGATCAACAGCTGTCATATGCATACACCCTATTATTCCATTTTGAAAACCAGGGATCTAAAGGTGACCGCCGGATTTTAAGTGAGATTGAGGGATCCAAAAAAAAAAAAACCGTTATTCTACCCGGCAAGCCGGTCTAATTGCAGGGGTCTCTCAATCAACAATTATTAGAGTAAGGGTACTATGACCAATTGGAAGGATACTGGTCTTGGTTGATTCAACTTGATTGAAACATACGACCAGCATTTTAGTACTCAACTACGGTTAGGAAAACCCGATAATTCAACCATCCACAACATCTCAACCACCACTTCAAATCGATTTCGAGGAGTGACATATTTGATTACTTGGGTAAAGATGGTGACGCCACTGACACCGTTGTTAATGGAGGGCGGCGAGAAAGAAGTGAGCGCACAATAGCTGCGCAGCGAAGAAGACAGGCACGGGCCAATGGGGTATAACAGTTATCGTTCCTAGCGTTGGGGTTAACGTCCTCCCTCACAAGGAGTAGATTTACCACCGAGAGGCATTCTGAATCACATGCCTAGAAGGGCACAGTACGGCAAAAGTTGTCTGGAAGATTCGGGTGATAATCTCGGCCCAGGAGGAGCTTTACATCTTCAAAGCATCTGAAAAACGAGCAGCTCGCCGCAGCCTCGCCGAGAGCGGTACGACCTAAGTCATCCTGTCTATTGATATCAATGCCTCCCCTGTCCAAGAGGAGGTTTACTATCTCTGATTTCGACGTTGCAGCTAGCATCAATGCTGAACGACCACCCTCCATCACTAAATCAGGGTCAGTATCAGGACGATCCAGAAGCAACTTTAGAATATCCTAATGCATGAAGCCTAGTGTTGCCCACAGTGTTTGGGTCCAAGTCATCCCTCGCGAGAAGAGACTCCACCGCTGACACAAGTCCACCCAGTGAAGTAATTGGATTGGATGGGATTGGATGTGGATGGATATCCACCTAAACTAGTTGGATGTTGGATGGATGTGGATGGGTATCCATTTACTCCCTTTACATCCCCTTATTTTTTAGTTAAAG
>NPHW01002358.1:0-18181 GCA_002240705.1 Elaphomyces granulatus
GCCTCAGACCCCTCCTCGCTGGACGCGGGTCGCTAAACCTATTTGGGTTGGTGTTGCCCCATTAGTGCGCCCGAAGGTCCGCTAGCATGAGGCAAACATTTGATTTTGAATTTCCGCCTTGGCGATTGCCGCTGATGCCTCAGGCGTTAAAGGTTCCTGATACGGACCACCTCGGGCGTACCTTTAGCGTACCTGTAGCCTAGAGCTACGCCCGAGGTGGTCCGTGCTGAAGGTATCAGCAGCGGAGGGGAGAAGGCGGGCATGTTTTGCCGAGCTTATGCTGGAATAGATTCCTACCTTCTTGTCCAGTGTCAGTAACTTCTCTTCGCGTGAGGTGCTACTATACAACATCACCGTCTTCATGGACTTACCTCAGTTCCTCGGGCTTTCAACGGGCGCTAATCATGGACCCACTCAAGCACTCTTTTCCCGTCTGCCAGATGACTTTTTTTTGCTTATTGAAGGCTTTTGGCGTCTGCCGGGTTTCTGGAAGGATTCTGTATTCTGTATATATAAGACTATTTGGTGATTGAAAGTCTATCGATCGGCGTCGAATAGTCTAGCGTTCTTCGGGATGAAAGATGTAACAAAGACGTTAAAATTACGGTATGTGTATGTATCTTGTGTATCATGCATGCAATAAAAGTAAGCATTATTACTGGGCTAGCTTATCGGGTCGCAGCTGGTTGCAGTGGGGTCCAGAACTGAGATAAGGGTCCGGAACCAACCAGCCTTCAGATAGGTAGTAGTTAACTTAATGCATACATATCATTTCCCGAATTTATTCGACTGAAGTCGGACTTATTATTATTCCATCCTGTTTATTTCTGGCTGACATCTCTGTATTTGAAACCAAAATAGCGGAATCGTCACACACTTTGTCTATTTACGACTTAGTATATATGTCAGCATGTCAGCAAATCTGTTGCGCCAAAAGAGCCAATGGGTGAGAGATCCTGCCCTGGCCTCTTCGAATTCGTAGAAACACCCAAAGTGACAATATTAAAAGGATTTGTGCGTCAAGGGGCCAGGTATTGTTGCTACCTCATATACATTCTCCCTATAGGTACCTACATGAAAACATCTCTTATTAGCTGCAGTGAAGTACAGGGCCTGTCCTTTACCTGACCTACTAGCTACATAATAATGGCGGAATGCACTGCAAGACAAAGTTCGTTCAAGTTGTACATTTGAATCCGCACCAGGATTCTCGTCAACGCTTTCCTCTTCGGGAGGCTGGAGCTTGAGCGTAGTTTTTTTTTAAAAAAATAATAATACTTGGAGCCGAGTCTTCATGTAATTTCTTAAATATCAATCGAGTAAAATATTATAATTAAAGCCCCCATATTCCAACCGTAATCGCACTGTAGCGTCACCATACGGTGCCGTGGAACGTTTCGCAGTAGATTAGACCGTTAGATATATGTTGGGTTCGAGAACTACTATGTGCGTATTGCGTATACCGGAGAATATTTCTTGCTACTGCTAATGAATGATGGTATTATGTAGTACTAGTAGTATAAACTTGCCAGAGATTTCTTCTTATCGAGTGCCAATTTGCCAAATCTTACTGACTCTAGGATCGCATCAATCTCATGATTGGGATCGCGTACTTTTATCTGAGCAATTAGTCCTCTATATATCAGTATAATAATAAACTGATTTTAATAATATCTGCTATCGGTTGAAACAGATGGACATGACGTAACTTACCTACTTAGAGATTGTGGCGTTGTGGCGAACCCCTAAGGGACGGGCCGGTATTGAGCCAAACTTAAGAGGTTCTCTTCGACGAGAGCCTGTCCTTGTACCCAGTATATGATATTTAAAGCATATGCATCTCGAGTGCTGAATTCAATCCCGAATACCATTAGTAATAATAATGTCGTACTATGTCATGTTATACAATCTCCATATTGTACATAGTATAGTTGGTGTGCGTTGCGGTATCTCTGTGGAAATAAGTAGAGTTGCAGCTAAGTCAATTTGCCTGACTCATGAACTATATTTATATTAACTCGTATGTTCGTGTGGGGGGGAGGCACTACCTATATTGAATGCTTAATTATTAATATCCGGTTGTTCTGGTCAATTATTGGTGCCTCTTGCTCATTGGCCGCTCCATCTTTTTTTCCCTTAAACTTTGGGCCTTAAATCCATCCAAGGGTTTTTCCTTTTTCCTTTTCCTTTCTGGGCCTTGGTTGCTTTCCTTTCTCGCCCTAGTTTACCCACATTCCACTTTATATTGTGCAGCAGAGTCAAGACCCTGGCTCTAACATACCCGGCAGTTGAACTAAAGCCACAAGTTATTATTAGGTACATACATGGTACGTAGGCGAACAACATACATACGGTACACGTAATCAATCCGGTTGCTTTATGATAATGTTGCGTGATCTGCACTGTAACCGACGTCCTAGTATACTAGTTTCACAGAGACTCGGGATTGGCCATCCATACGTTAATGGAAAGTTTTTACCGAACCAAAGGGAAACCCGAAAAAACTTCCAGTACCTTGGTACGTATTCAGTACATGGTTGGTTGGTTATATTTAGCGACATGCTTTTTGTAGAATCGTAGTATCATACCCAATCGTCGATTCATCTGGTACTATTCTTTGCCTGGCTTCCATTCCCTGTAACTAATAGTAGTAGTAAATCGTTTCGGCAGAGGCTCTACATAAAAGGTTCTTGCAATTGGGCCTTGAAAGGTATATATAACCGAATACTTTCCCGATACGGGCGAGGAGATTATTGCAGTGGTTATGCAGTAGAAGACTAGAAGCTATCCCTGTTTCATATGGATTCTCCAGGCGGGCTACTGTGTATTCTCGTCGCATACAAAGCATATCCCTATGGCTGTGCAAAAGATCCTCAAGGATCCGCATTTGCCAACCTGATGATATTCATTTATATAGGTAACTAAATCGCTGGGGTTCTTCTCAAGTAATGCGGGAGGCTTTGTACATACAAGCATGCGAGCCTGAGGGGGGAAGAATTCATACAAATCTAAAGAAATATGTAACTTGATTATTAAAGTATTTCTTCGAGCCAGAAGTGGCTAAGGTATCACCAAGAATAATTATAGGGAATAAGAAAATCCGAACTTGCTCATTTCAACCACACCCAGATCCAGTAGAAAAAAGCCCGAAAGTTATTTAGTGTAATTCCGTCATCGGGAAAATCCAACTTGCCCCTTCTCAGTTCGTCAGGGGTCTGCGTACAATTACCCAGGTCATTTGATCTTTCTGGGCCCCACTCTGAAATAACGAACCCGTGTCTCCATAGCTTGTAGCACAGGATAAGTAATAAGAACACAGGGATCTGCAATCAATTAGCACTTTTCTAAAGCTTTAGAGAGTGGAGGAAACGTACACTAATGTACGAAGCGACAAATTTTCGACTGTCGAAGGGTGTCTCTAGAAATGCCACAATGCCGTTGAACAAGAGCAAAATGACGCACGATACCATACCATAACATGCTTTCAGCCACTGCCCATGAGATTTATACGGGTATCTTGAGTCGTCTCGATTTAATCTTGCGGCATGAGCCTGGGAAATATTTGCGCCTTCTCTAGTCTCTTGCAACCTGTAATAATCGACATATCAATACTACTTCCTAACAAAGAAGTCAAAGAGAATGCTAGAATGATGCGTACGCTCGGAAGAAACACAGATAGGTTGCACAGATCATAATATAGAGGATCAGATATGAAACGGTACAGTTATCAGATATTTCACTTAATCTCTATTCCTCAAGTTAGTAAATGCCGGCATTGTTTTGCATAAGTGTCTCCTCACTTGACCTGGACCCCCACTAGTGCCCATATATCCAAGAAGCATCATGGCAGCTGATGCAAAGACGGCTCTTATCGGGACCCCAGAATAGCACTGTCGTAGTCTCCGCGTGATAAACTCTGGTCCGGTCTGATCCAGTAAAGCAAGGCTGTACAGAATTCTGGATGACACGTATAAATTCGTGGCCGCAGAGGTCAACGCTGAGAAGAGGAACATAGCGTTGAAGAAATGAGCCGCGGCCGGAATGCCCGCCTGGACTACAGCGATAATGAAAATTGAATGTTCGCCGACTGAGGTTCCGCCGCCATTGATGAACGGGTTGTTAGTCGCCACAAGGAATGTCCCTGTCAAGACTGCCAAGGTGTACAAGGTGATAATGCGGAGGGATATCTTTCTCGTCGCCAGCTTCATGGTCTCCGGATCACCGAGTGTCCTACTCTCAGCCGCAGGGATGGTAATCATGTCCATTCCAGCGTATGCAAACATGGCATGAACGCAGATGGTCCTACTTAGAGTTAGGGACAGTATGTATCAGTGGTTATGATAAAGCCTACCACACGCCCAAGAATCTTCCGGCTCCCCCTGTGATCTCTCGCTGGACGTTACCCGCAGAGTCCTTGACTTGGTATACAGAGTTGAAAAACGCGTAAGGCGAATCCCAGTCTTCGGAGACCGCTGTCAGCTTCTGCCTCTTCATACGGAGACGCCGGGTTGTAGCAATAGCCAGTTACTTACAGCGAGTTCCAACGGGCTGCTGATAGTATGAATCAGCACGAGCTAGTTTTGAAGGACATCAGCATCATAGAAGTTCAAAAAGGGGGGCAAGTACCCACGTTGCATGGTCTCTAGAATAACCATCATTACAATGAGAAGAGTAATGAAAATTATTTTGATGCTCCCAAATACATATTGAGACTCTCCAAAATACTATAGCCAATTAGAAAACCGGTCTCGCCCGTGCAAAGATCAATATAGCACAAAGAACTTACCTTGACTGGAAACATGTTGATGATAATCACAACAACTAGGAAAACGGATATCCACACCGCCGGATTGACGTCCTCGCCAGTTGTCCAGATCAATGATGTCTGGCCATCATCGTATTGAAACTTGACAGCATTACTCGCCGCAACGATCTGGGAAGCAGCAGAAATTACGTAGGCAAACCTTCACATCGCGTTAAAAGAATAATAATCGACTCACCCTCAACACTTTGCGTAACTGCTTACCAGTACATCCAACCGACCGCACAACCGACACCAGTATCCACAAATCGCCGAGGGAATTCCATCATTGGCGCATTGACAGGCATTAAGGCGGTCATCTCGCCCAAACAAGATATCACCGACGAGATCACAGTGCCAATGAGCACGTAGGAGAGGACTGCACCTCCAGGTCCAGCAACAGCAATTGATTGGCCGCTTCCGAGAAATAATCCTAATGGTCTCGATTATCAATCCGCTCCTCTACTTGAACACGACAAATTACCGTTTCCAATTGTTCTGGATATGACAGACCACTGTCACTAATCATTCATTTTGTGCATTGCGAGTGCGGAAAGAACAGACCCAGTAAGAGCAATCGCCTATTGTGATAAGACAGCAATCAGCACACACCCATGGAAATAAACAAGAAATATCATGTTTTGGCAGGCTCACAGTAATATGTCTCTCATCCAACACTCTCCTACCGAGAGATAAGCAATAATCGACAACTCTTGCAGAGGGGTTTACCATAGTCGCTCCCCCCTTTTCTCCCGAAGATTCTCTTCTTGCGCAGCCTCGTCCGCCAACTGGCCGGTTGAACTTTGCGCTTTCGTACTATTGGTGGGGAAGGGAATATCTATGTCCTCATACTGGGGAACTTGCCAATCCGCCATTATGGAAGGTAGGGCCGCGCCCCGTTTCTGAGATCGCTACTGACAAAAGTTGCAAGTTAGGGAAAGGAAAAAGGCCAAAAGGTCTCGACGAACAACAAAGGCTGGGATGTCTATTATTATTATACTAGCCAGAGTGCTTGCAGCTTGGCAGTAGGCTATGAACGCCACCCTGCAGAGAACGCGAGGCTGGGCAATAACAACCAATGCAGGTGGCCGTTGGGCGTATTAAATGACCAACAGTAGTGCTACATAATTGCGGAGCACTACTGCGATCGTCGTTCGAAGCCAACTTACGTGGCAGGAAGGGTACTATCTTTGCAAGGCACACCCCACAGCACGGTGCACCCCGCTCACATAAGTCTTATGTTCGAGGTCTGCCTCCGATCTATTACAGTCGGAGGAAGTATGGCAATATACACGTCCCTACTCGAATGCCTTTTATTGATGACGGTTCCTGATTAACATCGGCAACGCCGCAGCCAGCAAAACTGTGGGGATGGCGACCCCGTCTTCATCACTATTCATGCGCCTAGTAAGCGCCTGTAGGCTGCTATCGCTTCGCAGTGACGTCGACGATATCATCCTAGAGCTCCTGGGTCGTTTTTCACTCGAAAGAGTGTATGCCGACAGTCACAAAGACGCATATCAACAATTGGTGATCACACTCCTGGTCCAGCTGAATACCATCTTCTATATTCAACGACTCTCTTTGCCTTCTGAACATCAGGCCGCCACCCCGCAGCTTGGCTTTCTAGTCACTTGGGAGGTAGCCTTACGGACAATAGAATTTGTGTTGAATATTATCGCCGACGGACGAGATACGTTATGGGAAGCGCGAGCGACATGCAATGAACACCTCTCTACGCTACTTCTGTCTGTATTCCGAATCCTTACACTTCATCCCAAAGTTCCAGCAAACCTCAAAGCAAAAGGACGACGAGACCGCTTCACGCACGTATCTCGGTCTCTAGAGTGTGTTTGCGACAGATATCCAGGCTCAACCCCATGCCTTTTGCTGGTATGCAAGGACATAACAAATGCCTTGCTCAGTCAGCCTGACGCGCTGGCACCCCCTTATCGGATGAAATATGAATTGCCTACCTTGGCGACAAAATTGGTAGAACACTGTCTTTATCAATTTAGTACCTATTCCAAGACAAGGCTAACCCTTCAGTGCAGTACCCTCTCCCTGATTGTCTGTCCCCACACTCAGTCTCTGGTCTCATACCAGAGGATGGCTCCTATAGGGACTGGTTGACTCAATTTCTGGCCCTCCGGGATGTGTCTCAGTTCATTATCGGAGCGTTTGTTCAGTACGCAACGAATAAAGAGTCTCGGGATTTTGGGCTTCAAGCAGCCTCAGCTAGATCTCGGGACGCGGTTCTTCATGCGGTCGACCGTATGCAAGTACCTTCACACATCCCAAGGGAGCAGCTAGTGGCTACTTTCAAACCGATTTTTGAGGTCGTTCTTCGGGATTCATCTGATCTCGTACAGTGTGTCTCTGCCGACCAGTGGGATGATGAAATAGATGCAATAGATGCACTCTGCTTGAGGCTCACCGATCGGCAGGTAATCCACCGAGTGAGTGATCACGAGGTAATGCGCAGTATATCAGAAGTTACAAGAAGCTTTGCAGCCCTTGGCGACCCCAATGGGCAGTTTAGGTCCGCAAACCCTAGTTTATACGTTGTGAATTGTCGAATGTGCCATTTTGCTGGATATTCATCCCCGCAAGGACTAGCGAATTTCAGACTTCCGGTGAGTCCTCTCGCGAGCCTTTTAAAAGAAAATTGACCGACTAAAGATCCTGCCTAGCGCGACACATTTGAAATTCCTCTCCCTCGACAGTCGAAATGTAATCACTGCGGAGAAGGGGTCACAATGATGCGCGAAATTCCTCTCATAAGACAAACATGGGAACGCCTCAGGCCTCTTGAGTCAAATGCCGATACAATCATCGTGCAAAGACATTCAACCACGCAATTTCAACTAGTGCCACAGAAGCTTGAAAGGAGTATGCTGTCCACAACCTCACATGGAAGCACAGGGACTTCCCGGTCTGGTCCTATTCCTGGATCCCCTTTTTCTACACAGCGTTCTTCCTACTCCAAAGATACACCTCGAACCAGATCATCACCAGAGAATACGATCTCATATAACAGGACGCCCCCTGTTCCTACACAAAGACTTAACGATTGGCAACGAAGCCTGAATGACGCAATAGAGCCAAACGTCTCCAGGAGTGCTCTAGCTGTTCCGGTCGAATCTACGACAAGTTCATTATTATCGTCACCGTCTATTATAGAGAAATCAAAATCTAAATGGAGACCTAAATTGCCTGTGTTAAGAAGAGATTCTAGAAAATCTGGGGATGCGGTATCCTTGTCATCGTCAGTATTGGAAGGCCAAAAGCTGGAGGAAATACAACTGAAATGTTTGGCAAATGCAGCAAAAGCAGTCGCCAAAGGACGAAGTGCCAGGAACATTAATGTTTGCCTGTCGTTAAACTCGCATCATGCTCTCTTTTGGAACCAGGTATCATTGCACATATGGGATGTCGGAACCTCTCCTTCCACCCTAAAGCAAATGGTTTCAACGGAATTTGCCTGTGTTCTTGCTGCAATGACTAATCTTTACTTAGCATATGTCGTTGGAAATCGGGACCAGAAACTCACGGTAATACTTCCCTCTGCTACGAATTGGGTATTCGTTAGCTCATATGTTATAGCTTCGAATTAAAAATCTGCTTGAGCCATCGCTTCCTGTGGTGGAGCACCGTATGGCCTCTTCGCCGTGGTGCAGGAGCATAGCGATTTGCCCAACGGAAAATTACGTTGTTCTGGGATTTGAGAATGCTACAGTCCGTTTTTTTGATACTACAAACTCACAGAGACCACGAGAAGACCGCCTCATTCTTGAACATGCGGAATGCAATAATGACTGTCCATCTGTGGATACTTTGTCCTTCTCCAACGATGGACTCGGTCTACTTGCCAGTATCAGGAATTCCAAGAATGGGACTATCCAAATATACCAATGGCGTTTTCCGTTCCTGGAATTCCAGGAGCTTTGGTCCTGTCGTTACCGCGTTCCATTGCATGAATTAGAAGATAATGGGGTGACGTCCGCTTTGCTCCTGTCAAACCATAGAGGTGGAGAGGGGCTAGTATGCATCACTACATGGACTCAATCTGGGGTTCCTATGCTTTTCCAGCCAAACGGCGGACAAAAGACTGAGATTCGAAGTGATGCCTCGAATCGTCAAGGAAGACTTGGGACCCGTATACAATGCGCTGCCTTTTCACCTTCTGGCACCAAACTTGCTCTTGTCAATGATAAGGGCCACCTATATCAGGTTTCAAATCCCATGTCGACTCCACTTGAGATGCAAAAGATCTCGGATTCTAAGGGATTCACTGGAAAGTCAGATTCATACGCAATGTCGTTCGTGAAACTGCCAGATGACGATGTCATTTTACTAGCATGGGCCGATTCGCAGAAAGGCATTGGGTTTATCAAAAAGGTTCCGATTACATCTGCTGTAAGTACCTTTTTTGGCCTTACTTCCCATCCCCGGGGTTTTCTGGTTACTGAGTCCTGCTTTCTCCAGGGAGATATCAACTTCCCGCCAAAGCCCAATATTCCTGAAGAAGCCATCACCTCTCCCAATCAGTCGGGGCAGATAGATCGTACAGACAACAATAAGGGCCCAGTTGAATTGTTTGCCTGGGATGGTCATGCTATTAAAGGAGTCTCTTAGGATTTAAACCCTTTCTCTAGCAGGACATACCAGTCATCTTGACAATGGTTTCTATTTAATTTCAGTATGACAGTACTCGTTTCATACTTGAAAACAAGAATCCAGTCGCATACTGAATGTACAATAGCCTATAGGCCACTTAGTTAGAGAATATAGACAGGACGTTCATGAATGATACCAAGACCATCTCAATTCCCCAGAAGTAGAGAAATTGAAGTTCTCGGTAACATTCCAGAGTACTATTACATATTTACATAATTCAAACTTTGGTTCGGTGCCAATCTTATTAATAACTTAATATGGGGACCCACAACCTCGTACAGAACCCTAAAAATTGGCTCTGTGCCCCAGCCGGTGTGGGGAATTGATGGGGAATTATATATATACATATAACGGACTTCTTCAATTTCTAGTTCGTATACTTGAATCCCGACAGGACTGAAGAAACTATTTTCCCCAAACTTTTACTGTGGGACTTTGAAAAATGCAGATAATTCAGTAGATTGACTGAGTATTATTAGATGAATCGATTAAAGCTTCACCTCATAAAATGCCTATCAAATCCCAGAACAGGTCTTTAAGAGCTTACCAGACCAATTTAAAACGGGCACACATTGACTTCAGCGTGATAAAGGGCGAGAATGAACGAATCAAGCAAAGCAGTTTTTGAACGAAAATTTTTTCAATCGTCGAATGCGGCGAGATCGAAGACGACACTGTCGATGATACGGAGGCATATGATTCGAGACACCCGCATTCTGACACGATCAAGCCCTCTTGACAGCCCACCTGACCTCCTTAGTATAATAATAATTCTTATTATTTAATGTCCGCATGAAGCCTTTTTGCTATGGCAAACCTGTACTCCGACTTTTCCAACGTTATGCCTCATTCTCTCCACGGCCTCTGCAGCCAGGGCTTTCGGGGTCCTGCAGAACACTCATTTTTGTAAGTTTATGCCCACATGTGTATCAAAAGAGCTAAAATTCTTCAAAACTATCATAGACACACCTTGAATGATAAACAATGTGATAATAAGTTTATATGCCGAATGAGAAAGAGGCACGTGCTACCTACTTTTAGATATGTAAGACATCAGATCAGAATACAGCACAACAATTTAGAAATATAAAAGGAAGTTTGAGATTGTATGTAAATTGATGAATTGCCCCATGTCCAAGTGTTTGGTAATATGAATGCACTTCTCTTCTCTACAAAACTTCCTGCTATTTCTATTCACACCCTTTTTGTATCCAGTCTGAAAATTCTCTTGTGAATCTAATATGATTTAATGTCTCTTCTATAACAAACCTTCATTTGATATAAGAAATTTTTGGTACACTAATAGGCAAGGACCAACTCTAATAATAGCCAAGCTTCGCTTGATAATGGTTCAGCGGGGACATCGCAAACCTTAACCCAACGATATTTTGACGACAGTCCTTGAAGAGCCTTTCACTTGGTCTATTATTAAATAATTTAACAAGGTTACCTAATTCTCTGTTCGGGGTCGATATGGCAGCTCTACATACAAGGCATGATTTCGATATGCAAGGATGCACATGTCTTTCGCCAAATTTATGAGAACTTAAAAGATGAAATGCCAATTTCGCAAGCTTTGGTGGACTAAAACACACAAGGCTTTACGCGAAGTCGACTTCACCCTACTGCTGTCGTTGAGCGAAGAGAAATGTTTATGTTAAGTACGACAGGAACTTAGTTGCCATGCTGTGGAGAGAGTAGAGGAAATCAGACAGCGGGCAGCTGGAATGCATATATATCAAGGGAAGCTTGGCAGACAAGCTCGCACGAGACAGGAAGGATATCGTGCGCCTCCTTCATAAGAGCCCAGGGATGAGGAGCTTGGGTTGCCGCTCGCTGCAGAGATTGAGAAGATCTTTGGCTAGGAAAGGCAGATATTCTGGCACCGAAAAGGAGATGGGTCTCGACTGAAGGGGGTTTGATCTATTGTTACTTCCTATTCACACTTGTTACTAATAATTATTAATTCAATGGCGAGGAGTTCGGCAATCTATTTCATGAAAGCTGCCTGGTGAAGAAGACTTGATTAGAGAAACAGTTCTTAATTCTTCCGATGCCCTCCCCTCCTCCGTGATTCTATGGTATGGAGAACAGCGGAATCCTTTACTGAAATGACATCATCTTAATCATCACATCAACAGATATCCTTGAGTCCTTTGTGATTTCCAGAACCTACTTTATGCTAGTTCAATGGGCCATAAAACCCGCTCATCCCCCTCGCTTCTCTTCTCTACCCATTCCCCCCCCCTCTCATCTCACCGAGACTCGCTTTCACTGCTTCCCACACTATAATACATTTGAACCCATCTCATCACCGCACGCACGCTTTTATCAAACCCCTATTCTAGATCAAGAAAATCCCTTTCGCAATCGCCTCGATTTTCTTTTGCTGGTCCTGCCTTCTATCATCCACGTGGTGGACTGATCTGGGCTATCTGAGGCCGTTGCATTGTCATTGCACGAGCCTATCAGGGACCATTCGACATGCTTGGGTATGGTAAGTCACGGGATACTGACGGTCGTTGACTTTTGTTTAAAGTCCCATTGTAACATCCTGTCGGTAACAGTCGAGGGCGAGCTGGCCGTGCGAATTCACCTTCCTGCGCCATTGTTAGTATCTAACTAATATGAGAGAATTTAATTTAGATTCCGGGGAAACACACCCGTACAAGCAAATGCACTTTCCGTCATTGGCTTCGACAAATTGTATTAGACCTTTTTTTTCAGGGCTTCCTTAAATTCCTTGCCCCTGCCCGGTGCACCTCCTGCTCTATAATCAGGGCTCTGTTGACACAAGTATGAATTTGAGTGCTTACTTTGGAGAACAGCCTTGCTCCTGGGTGGCCAATCCCTTCCATCGACCAGAGTCGGCTTCCTATTTGCCCTCTTCGGGCAGATAGCCTCCCTGGCGGAGGAGTCGATGACTACGACGTCATTCATGAATGCGGTACGGTGGTGGCCTTGGTCACCGAAATTGACCACTGTCCTCGGCGATATATCCCTCCCTTCAGAGGGATTTCAAGTCATCTTCAAAGGTGATGAAGATATCTTCTTGCGCATCATCTCAACGTTGAACGTTGGACCTTTGATGCGCTCATCCCAGGTTCTCCCCGACAGTTTAACGAGGTCAAGCATTGGGATGTTCATATAACAGGTACGGGGGCCATTCGTCCCTGTAGGAATCTTGCCTCAGAAGCTCCTTGCTGAGGTAATAGGAATCGCGAGCTTTGACTCGTGAGGAACTTCTCTTCTGTAGAATTGGGTAGGTATAGAGAACTCTTATTGCCTCAGCATGAGGTAACCAAACTCAGCAGGCGGTGGGGCCCTACCGCCTTTTTTGGGTTCTATGATAGACATTATCAATTTAGAATCAGGATTTTATAAGTTAGTGGTTTTGGCTGTTTTTTGCGATGGAAAGTTGAAATCAGGCAACATTTTAGCGTGGACTGCTGATGTCTACAAATCTTGAATTATAATATATTGCCTTTAACATGCGACTCTGATTGTTATATCATAGAGCGATCTGGACTACTCTAACTTACTAATAATAATGCAACTTATAATCAGCATCAACTTATTACCGCCTCAGATTTTTAGTTGTTCCCATTATTGACATTTCGATGCATTAACTGCATTAACTGAAACCAGGGGCTGGAATCAAGTAGGCGCTTCACAGGATTCCATTACATTTGTCTTCGCAGCCTTCCATAGGCACCAGCACCTTATAGCTGCAGGACAAGCAATGGGATAATCCCTGAGATGCGAGTCACAACTTCGTTTGCATAATCCCACCACAACGTCTCCATCAACATATACATATACGAAGGTCACAATAAGGTCAAAGATTTTAAAGACCATGGCATTCAACAAGAGGGCGCTCTATGCAAGGAGATAAACATCCATCACCAACAAAAAGGGTCGACACAAGTTCCTACCTATGATACATTAGTAGTTAAATGTGATGAACATAATAATATGTGACAACGGCATGAAATTCACCTTCCTCACCAATCAGCATCGTTTCTCAACCCCATCTACTAGTCAACATCGGGTTGTCATTCTTTCACAGCGCTTTGTATGCCCATTGGACAAGCTTGGAGACCCCAGCGCTTGTCGGTGGCCGGTTGCTTCCGTCGTCCAATCCTGAAGAGGAGAAGGTCCAAAAAGAGGGGAGACGCCCCCATTTCTACCCAGCCGTTAACTACCGCACTTCTTCTGTTCTCTCATCATCTCTCACCTTTCTCGGCTGAGCTGTGAACTGGTGACTGGTCCAGCTTGGTACCAAATCTCTTCAAGCAAACGACGACATGAATTTATAGCCAGCCGGACTGGCATCAAAATACACGGAGCAGGAAACAACAACGACAACGACCACGACCACGACCACACGACTACGACGACGATCGTGTCCTGATCTCGATTCTGAACTCCGTCCGCTCATCTCACCCCATCGCAGCCATGTTTTTCTACCCAAGGAAATACCGGTCGCACAGGGCTGTCTTAATTGTGATGCTGGTGGAATTTCCGTTTATCCTCGTGGTCATGATCCTAACTGGAATCGCTTCCCACGATCTCTATCAGACCAGTCTGTGGCAGGATGGGGCATACAACGGCTTCAACAGTGCCCCGAATCAGGTGGTCTACGCTCTGACCAATGGCCGTCCCTATTCAGTTCCAATAGTGTGGAGTTCATTGTATGTCTCCCTCTGGTTTTCATTTTGATGCGTTGCGACAGTGAGTAAGCAAATCGGGATGCTAATCTGATGGGCAGCATCATCAATTTCGACCTCGTCATAGGCGTGCTCAGCGCGTTCATCCTGCTGGGCAAATTGTTTATGCACATTTTGAGGCTCTTCGTTCCGCCTCTATCGGTCATCCTCCATGCAGTCCTGTTTTCGCTTTTTATCGCGTCGACACGATACCAGGCCGGTAGTGACATGTCCGACTCTCGCCATCCGCAGCCGGGCCCGCCATGGTATATCACGAAGAATTGCAATGTCGCATTTTCCGCGAGTAATATTGGCTATTGCCAACAAGCGAAAGCCTTATTTGCAATATCTGTCATCTTATCGTGCGTATACCTCAACGAATCCCGGCCTTAGTTCAGCCCATGAAACTGACCTGCGTTCTAACAGCGTCATATACTTCGTCCAATTTGTCCTTGCTTTAATTGCGTGCTTCAACACAAAGGAGGAGCGCCAGGAATGGCTCCAGCGCCGTGAAGAGAAAAGAGCGGAAAAGATGGCCGAACAAGAGATCTTGCGAGAGTATCAGGAGGTTCTCAAGTCACCGGCATACGCAATTCCCATGACACCGGCGTCCATGATGACATCGGCAGCTCCCGTGACGCCACATAGCCTTGCATTCAATCGACTGGATGGTCGACCATCAGACCTCCCATTGCGTGATCACTTCAGCACGCCACATCCGAATGCTCCTTACTCGATACAAGAGACCACGGTTGAAACGGGAGGACCGTCCCAGACTCAACCGCTACCTTACTTCCCCCCTCCGCCGAAAAAGGCGGTAACGAAAAGATGATGATGATATGCTCGGAATTTCTTCTTGGTTTTTTCTTTTTTTTGCAATGACCGTCTTGCATACGCCCAACTCACTTACCTAAAATATCTTTCTCGACGATACCCTCCTTCTCTTTACACCAAGTATTCATTCTCAGCCGGTTTGGGAATCATCACTTGTACTATTGTAATCATGAGTCTCGTTGCCACTGGATGATGCGACCGTGGGGGGAATGCACGCTTGCGCTAACGGATGAAAATCTCGCCGCGAACCGAATTCGAAGTCCATCATTTCAACGTCCAATAATGATCTTTTCTCTTTTCGACTGGAGTTCTTTTCTTCGTCTGAAATTAGCTTTAGATACGGATTGTCGGATGTCCCAGCGTCATTGTTCAATGGCACTTAATCTTTGATGTCATTTTATTTATTTTTTCTTGTGTCAAAGATAAGAAATATCTTATTCCTATTTCCACCTTTCATTTTTTTTTACAATACTTGCTCAACTGATGTACATATATAATATATTTCCAAAGCTAACCAAATCACCAGAATTCTCCAATTACTGCCTATCTAGAGAAAGCAGAGAATAAAATCTCCACAAATTTTATACGGGATGTAAATTTACCTCTGCTGGAAATCACAAGTGCTTTTCCTTTTTTTCCTTTTGTTCATTCAGCTGTCTCAAAGTCCGCACCGAATCCAACCCTGAACTTTGTCTACCGAGAGAACAGTAACAGCTGCACCTTAGCTTTGGAGCAAAAGTTGTCTTAATAAAGGTGGTTCACCTACTGTAGGTGAGTACTACTATAGATTATTCTCAGCGAGTGATAATTCCAGGCAATCCTGTTTTAAGGGGGGGGGTTCTTATTTATGGGCTCTCACTGATGATGTAAAAGGTAGAAGCTTTTTTAAACATCGCGTTTAGTGGATGCCACATAAGCCTCAGATGATGTGACAGGTGGGTAGCCATAACTCTTGTTATGTATAAACATAACACATACATGCTTAAAAGATCGATATCGTCTTCAATGAAGTCACCGCTTCTCACACATTATACCATACATAGCAATTTGTAATACATAGCAAATAGAAGTCTCAACCTTTGAACTCTTTAATAAATATATGTGCCCTCTTCCAAGGTGCACCATATCAACGACACCCTTCACTGACTCACTGATCAGTAGGTAACTTCCTGCTCTCTCTTTTCCACTTCTATCCCGGTTACGGGCTATTCATGTTAAATAATAAGGGGCATTTTCTTCTCTTTCTATTCCTGCTTTCTCTATAAGTATGCTTCGCTAACTCCATGTGACGAAATCATTAGTAGGCTTCCCGGCGGATGCATGTGGTTCTTCGAAATCCCTTCTGCATTTTAAATCTACGCCAGAGTCTGTCCCGTATAGTAGGAGGCGTCTACCTACTAACCTATTGAATCTTGAAGTCTGAACGTTAACGCTACACGGCACCAACTCATTTAGATGAGTTTACTAATCGATCACTCCCGTGCAATCTATACTCAGAACACCCTCTCTGCAAGATCTTGACTTGACAAAGCCTTCTGCGGCTGCTTCCGGCCAACTCCATCCTCTTCCCAGCTGCAACTACTACCATTCTTTCTCCAAATCAAAGCTTTTTCCACCGTCGCTGGGCGTGGGTAAAAGGCACTGCACCCCTTTCCCATTAATTCAATCTTCCTCTATATACTGCCTTCCATAATGATACATTTACAACACACGCGGAAGTCGACCTCTTTCCTTCCTTGGATATTGACAACAGTGACCTCTAATTCTCCCTATATCTTGCTTGCCTTCTCCTCTCCCTTTCTCTTCTTATCATTAACGTAATCTATTTGCTCCACCCGGCCTGCAGCTTCTGAATTAGTTATCTATGGCCCTATCACATGCGAATCTCATCCGAATTATTCTATATATGATAGTAAATACTCTATGGTTCGCAAGACCTCTGTTGAAAGACTGATCGTCGTTTTATTAAAGCAAGTGACAGTTCTTCACTTCATCCTTTGTTAGAGGCATGTCTCGAAATGTCGACGGCTCCACCTGTAAGGCTGTAACTTGTACATATCCGGAATTCCTGCTACCACATGCAGGTACGTAAACAGTACTTCGCTTCATCATTTGTTGCAAATCCAAGCCCTTATGAAATTCCTGTTGCCCTTTGACATGCAAATAACTACTTTTCTCTTCATCCTGTGTCAGACCATGATCCACGTGCACATACCTAATACAATACCTCAGACTTTAGCGCGCGGCACCCCTTGTAATATACAGCAAGCTTAAGGCAGGCGCATTTGATTTTGTATGTAGCTAGAATAGAAACGACAAATCGAGATTAGATCCAATAACGGCAGCTATACGGGAGGGATTGTATGGGCATATATAGTACGGCCATTCTCCCATTCATTATCTCTACGCAGGTGTACCTATCATATGACGGCCAGTTCATCAACATAATATTTGTCAAGGGGAGGAGAATCCCGCATAATTGGCGCGTTCCATTTTGGCTGTATTTGAAACACGTGGGAATCGTCCACTGTCTTTTGTGATTTTGAATGGATTTGCCGTTTCGCTGCTATCATGCAGTGTTAGTTATATTTAGGTACCTACCTATTCAAAAGCATCCATATACAATTAATGGCAGTCTGGCAGACAGAAAGGACTCAGGAGAAGGACCAGTATCGACAACCCCATAGTTCGAAGCCAATATACTCAAATGATACCATTAAGCTTGAAATAATCAATCATTTGATTCGTAAATACCTAGTCACTCTCTCAGGAGTCAGGTTAAAGAAAGCCATGTTTTCCAGATAGCCATATCAAACTCGGTCACTAGGTAGTTATGGCTTATACTTATATAGAAACTCTTGGGCCAAGATTGTACTAAACTGTGAAGATGAAATTCCATGAAATGTTTATTTCCATTCCAAAATGGGTTGATGTAGGCATACGTCGCCAAAATAATTGCCCAGGTCAATAATATTCTCAGGGCAGATCGAATCAGAATTGAAGCGAGCTGATGAAGAATCACCAGACGAGAACATCAACAACAGCGCGAGATGGGTTGAATTCACGAACCTTTAGGTATGTATCCGTCTCCGCCAGTTAACCGGCATCAGGTCACGCTTCCGCGATTTGCTCGAAGTTACCTCAGTTTCCTCAGACT
>NPHW01002360.1:0-16513 GCA_002240705.1 Elaphomyces granulatus
AGCAAAAGCAAATAAACTATCCGAAACAACCCAAGCTCCTGACAGACAAGCCTGCATGCCCCCCAACTGAGAACAAGTACGTTCGACCAGTTGAGCATTCAGAAGATGATGAGCCCCCAAGTGAAGAATTGCCTAATAAGGATGACCATTACCTGATGGATTACCAAGACGATTGCTTACGCTCAGATGATGTTTTGGACGCACCTACTGATCCCACATACAATGACACAGAGGAGGCAGTCTCTTGTCTTCAATGCCATCATGACTTACCGTCAAACAACATTCAAGTTCTCCATACACATCTTCGCAAATACGATGATGCATTAGCTACAGCCTTCCAGGTAGCAACGACCAGTCACTACATAGTCACTACACTAAGAAACTAGTGGCTACATTAAACCTATTAGAGTGTCACGTTTGCCGTCTGAGCAAGTAATGTGATTTTTTTCTCGCACACAAGCAAGGCGGCGAAGAAAATCACAAGATGATCTAAGCGGGAGGCAGCTAATGCCGTCATAACAACACAACGCAGTAATCAGAAGGCATAAAAAAGAATTGCAGCGTAACCGGAGACATTGAAATTATCTATATGTCATTTTTAAGAGAGAAGGCGACCTATGATGCCTTGTTTATTGTGCGTCCACTGCAATGGGACTACCTTAGGCTGCACACGACAAACTTGCTGAGTATTATTGTCACGATCCCGCAGAAAGGGAGGCACTATATAGGTCGCATGGGAGTGGTCGATTGCTGACGCAACCGACTATCGTGGTCTTCTGGTCGAGTTGGTACCGTCCAGCGTTTTAGGCCCTGGCATTGATGTTAAGAACTCAGGTGATTTCAGTACCGCTCGTTACAACTGCGTAGAATCTGCAAAGCTCCTCCTGGAGCGAGATGATATCAACGTCAATATTTCCAACTCGGAGGGATGGACTGCGCTCCACTGGGCATGCTATGTAGCGTCCCTTGAAGTGGTGGATCTACTACTGAAGAGAGACAACATTGACATTAACGCTAGGGGCATTGATTGGGAAACCCCATTGGCCCTTGCCTGTCGTAAGGGGATCTGCCAGAGCATACCTATCATACGCTCGCTTCTTTCTCACCGCAATACGGATCCTAACATTCTGAATAGAAATGGTGACAGCATCTTGGCCGATTTTATGAAGTATCGGCATGAGATGGACAGTCGCTATGCGGGTGAAATTGAGTCTCTCTTGCGAAAAGCAGGTGCTAGGTGATACACTAGAAATATAAGAGAAGGCCAGAGAAAATGATATTACATACGGGTTTGGAGAACATCACCTGCCTGTTGACGTTGCCCTTTGGAATGTTCTGATTCAGTATTGTTATTTTAATATTCACTCATGCATTTCTATGATACTTTGGGCTTCAGCTTCCCTAATCACCTGTCATTAGTAGTACTATTATCTCCAATATTGATGGGATCTTGATCCCTTATTACTCTCACTGTACTAGTAGCGAGATCTTGCAAGTCGTATGTAACTAGAACCGCTAATCAGCATATTAATTCTTCTTGATCATTGTAAAGGAGAAGGAATACAGGGAATTCTTGTAGCCATTGAGGGTTGCTATAGGAATAGGAGGCTAGAGATTCTCGTAACGAAACCCCTATAGTCTCATATTAGTATAAAGTATTTCTGTAAGTATCGAGGCCTATAGGCATGAAGGGTAGCTTTGAAACATTATTATTAGATCGGTATCCTTTCCTATATTGGATACTTTTGGAAAAGTGATAAAAGATGGAGTCTCTACCTGACGGAGATTACAAAGAATTGATATCAAAGACTTTCGATGCTAAAAGGCCAGTTCCGCACAATGATAACAGTTAAGAAAAGAAGGAATGGAAGTGGAATATTCCAAAGCTAGGCACCATGGTTAATTTCTCTCGAACTCCCCTGCTTTTCGATGTATAAATATGTGATGGGGACGGCCCATCCTGTTTAAAAAGTTACCTAGGTATATTCAACCTTCCACATAACACCAAACGACTTCACAACACAATTGATACAAACATTGCAAATATAGATACAATATATCCAACCTCTCAACTGAAATTCTAATATTCACAGCCATGCCTTTGTCAGACTTGCCGACAGAACTTCTAATTGATATCGCAACTCACCTTGATGCTGCGGCAATGAATGCTCTTGCTTGTACCAACAAGAATGCTTACAATTTGTTGAATGACAGCCTTTACTATCGAGATCTAACCCAGCCTAAGAGTCGCTCGTTGACATGGGCCGCAGTAAGTGGAGTGGAAGGTACTATTCAACGGGCAATAGAGGTAGTAGCTATTCAAAATCTCAATCAGCTCCCGAAAAGTTTTCTTCTTGCAATTCAAGTTGCCGCAGAGTGGGGAGAGTTGCCCATTGTTGAACTACTCTTGAAATTTCATAACAACATCGACCCAAACTACTTATGGGGCGCAGAAAATGGAGTGGAAAGTCTTATTAAAGATGTCAATCCGATACTGAATGCACTTCAACAGGCCACATTTCAAGGACAGGTGCCCATCGTTGAACTACTCTTGAAACTTCATGACATCAACCCAAACTTTCGGGGCGGCTCATTGCAAGCTGCCCCCCTTCATCTTGCCGCCAAAGAGGGCTATAGTGCCATCGTTGAATTGCTCCTTGCCGTGCCTAACATTGATCCGGATGTTAGAGATATAAAGCTTTGCACGCCACTGATCTATGCTTGCGAGAAGGGACATGTATCTATCGTGCAGCAGTTGCTTGCTCGAAATGATGTCGACGTCAACGCATGCGGAAGGCACTATGGGTGTACGCCACTGATAAAGGCTTGTGAAGAGGGCCATGTAGAGATCATCAACCTACTTCTTGCTAAAGAGGGTATTGACATTAACCTCGTTTATGGAACGGCACCAATCGTTATGGCAGCTACTCAAAGGGATGTGGTAAAACTACTCTTGGACCAGGAAGGCATTGATGTTAACCGCCAGGATGACTCCGGTACTACCGCTCTCATGGCAGCTGCTATGAGTTGCAACTTAGAAGCTGCAAAGCTCCTCCTGGAGCGAGACGACATCAACGTCAATATTCGCGATGCTAACGGACGAGGAATGACTGCGCTACACATCCCATGCTGCTGGAAAGAGTCCCAGGAAATAGCGAATCTACTACTAACATTGAGGGAACCTTGATTTGTAGAGCCGACGGGGCATTGCCTTCTTAAAAAAAATAAAAACAGATTACCTAGTTAGATCAATCTGTATCTAGGTTCGAAATCCTCGATATTGGATTATATTAGCTATTCAGGCGGCGCAAAATCACGACTAAGATTTTTAAAATAGTAAATTGTGATCTCATTTCATCTGATTCCGATCTTGCTGCTGCTACTGCTGTGACTCCTGAGCTCTCTATCGTAATATACATTAATCGTAATTAACTTCAAGCAAAAATATGCATGAGCCATTCATTCCTTGTCAAACTTAGGTATCATTTGTCCAGCTGGTCGGAAGTGTTTCAACTTTCAAAAAAAAATACTGAATACTCATATCATGCTCTGGGTCGAAATCATGAAGCCAGCTGGGGATGGGGGTAGATTGGTGGTAGGACGTAGGTAATAATCAAGATAGAATAGCGGCGAGGAGTCTACCGGCCAGGTAATTAAGAGGACGTGTTATTGAAATAGATAACAGTTCTAATACATACATGCGCAATCGAGTAGTGTATAAACTAGACTGGATCAAATTTAATGGGAGATCGTATGTGAAGAATATTGTTGAAGATATTTCTAAAACTAAAATACAGATAAAGACAGGAATAATGTACCAGACTGGTATGTATGAATAAAAAATAAAAAATAAAAAATGGCTGGTTGCTTGCTTACCCAACTCTACAGCGTGGCGGCGTGACCGGGGCGGCCAGGGCGATGACTTGACTGCAAAGGTCGAGGCTTTTCCAGTCCCAGACCTGACACCTCCACGTCGAAGCCTGTTCGTCGATGACAGCCACCTTCACATTCGTCCGTGGCGAGAAGCCCTGGCTATATGTTAGTATTGGTCTGAGGAAGGAGTCGATGCGAGAGGCCATGGAGGAAGAATAGCTGTGAAAGCCTTACCATTATAGAAGGAGCGAGTATCCTTCGATGATATTAAGCAGCGCAGTAAAGCGAAGGATAAAGAGGCAATAACATCCTGGGATTGGGTTTCGAGCAGCAGCTATCACCAGCTTTCGAATAGGCAAGGCCTGTCATCCATGTTAGTACTGTAGGCAGATAGGAATACAACTGTTCGTCGAGGAAATACTGACATGCACAGGAAGCTTAAGAGTGCGCGAGAAATAAATGGGCCGCTATCCAGCAGCAGTTCCATCTTTGTGTCGAGTTGAAGGGCAATAAGAAAGCCTATACGCTTTGTCAGAATCTTGGTGCGTTAAGAAGCTTGGAGCAGGGATGATTACTATCGTCCGTAATTGTGGACGCGGATGGGAAAGATCGGCTACAAACTAGGCGGTGTGTTGATTTGAATACTTGACCACGATAGCGACGTGATCTCAGATGAGCGACTCGGACACGACTAAGCTGCCCATTCCCATCGGTCACCCCAGGCCCGGATATTGTCCAACTCATTGAGAACGCCGCAGTTGGCCAGGAAATTGCCTGAGAAGATGGACAGATTAGCAAATGGATAAATTAAGTAGAACGCTGGATAGTCTCGGTGTACCTTGATTGTAGAACCACTGATACCCTCATCTAGCTGAGCGGTATCAAGCTTCGGAGCAGTAGAGAGGCGAGGTGCCAAACTTCTGAGATGATCGACTCCGCCGTCCACCTTCGGGTCTGGCATGTTTTTGAGGAAGCCGGCGAACTTGTACGTATTTTCCAACCGCAAGCGTTCCTATCGGGATCCAAGATGTGAGCAGACCTTTCAAAGACTTTTTCTTGAAGAAAGGAAAAAGAAAAGTGAGCCATACGTCTCTACTTTATCCTGACAAGGTGTTTGTAGTTCACCGGGTTATGAACCCATCTAAGGTATGAATCAGTATGGACGTAGAAGTTCTGGATGCTCTTATCTAACATTGCCTTGGCGCTGCCGACTCTCTAGGGCACAGATCCGCCCGACAGCACAGTCGTTGTTGGTGAATTCCCTTCTGAAAATCAGGTATAGCTGAGAGTTCCAGCCGTAGGAGTTGGGCGGAGCACCGAGCAACCACTGCCATGGAGATGTTGTAGTTAGCATCCCGGAAGGTAACTATGGTAAGGGAAGAGTGTGTTTATTTCATAGAGTCTGAACTTAGGAAATGTACAGGTGGTGTCTTACAATGACTTCAGAAAAACATCTTTAACAAATTGGCCAGGATAGCGGTTAAGACTGCGCCAGAAAGACATCCGCGTGGTTGAGCCAATGCCTTTTACAGTGATAGCTTGGGTAAGCCGAACGGCCCGAACTCGACGACACACGACCGAAACCCTGAAGATGATGGACTGTTTCAAGAATGGACAGTGAGGACAGTGAAAGAAAAAAGACTGTAAATGCGACGAGGACCGATATTCCTAGGAGGTTTCGGTGCTTGTCGATGGGCGTGTCACGAAAGTGCCACTGAAAGTCGACAGATCTTGAAGAGCTTCGGAATATTTGTTGTCGTGTGGGTGTCGTTGGGACTTGGGCGAAAGTCGCCTAGATTTCACATCGTGCTGGTCGGCATCTCGTCGTATTGGTGAAGCTGATCATGTGTCATCGGCCGGCAGGCGTCACAATATGCTCTCTGGAAAGGGTAGGAGCCGCAACCTGACTGGCGATTGTTGGTGTCCCAAATTTGCTATTGTCCCAGTGGAATTCTAGTTCACTGTCCCGGCCGTCTAGTCTGACAAGGCAATGGCTGCGACAGATGAATGCTGCCCGTCTGGCTTAGGGCCGCAAAGGGACAGGCCACAAGATTCATTGTTCACGGTCACAGAGCCCGAGGCTGCCGCAATGGCTGTTTTGACACCGGTCGATCCACGATGGAATGGATGTCCGAGAAGGCGACGGCAGCCAGTATGTCGTTGGAGCGGACGGAGACACTGACTTGTCACGTTCCACTGGATCAGTTCAAAAGGGGAGGAACACTGTAGGGTGGTTGAAGTTGTTAGCTGGCGGCATTCAAACCATGGATCCATTTCTATCATAAAGGGTGCTCACCGATCCCAGGTCTAGTGACGTCGCTATCGTTAAACTGATCGGAGATCTCGTCATTGTCGGGTGTCAAGACAGCCATTGCGGCAGCCTCGGGCTCCGTGACCATGAACAAATGAATCTTATCGATGACTGTCTCTCTGCGTCCGAGAGCCTGCTAGACGAGCAGCATTCATGGCCGCAGTCTTCACCCTGTTAGACTAGGCAGCAGGAACAGTGAACCAGAATTCCACTGGGACAATAATAAATTTGGAATATGATAGAAACAAATGAAAGTCTGGTGTTGGTGTGATTTGTAGAATCGTAACTTCCATTTCGACGGGAGAACGTCGAATATATATATGTCGAGCCAGGGCAAGCTGCCAGCTCGTGCACTCAACAGTCTATCGAGAGTGTCAGTTAGCAGACGGCGTTACTCGGTGAAGGGAAATTAAATGAAGGACTTAGGAAAAAAAGTCGACAAGTCGATGACAAGGCGAAGGGCAACAGGTTACGCCAACAGTCTGTTGCAAAACGAACTGGCCGTGCCCCAAAATGTTGACGGCAAAGTGTTGCTGGGCAGCTGCATATATGATACGTATAGTTAAGGGTTGCCAGATACTATATACGAGGCAGCACATGCATCATTCGCATCTGTATTCCAGATTTAGCATGTTCTTCCTTGATGATTGTCATTGTTGGAATATTATAGGATGTAATTATAACTTCGATCATGCCCGCTTCCGTCGCAAATGAGTTGTCTCTCCCTCAGCTCGCGGCTGGTATCGGTTGTAAATGAAACGACTCAAACGAGATGATCATTAGTATAGGTAGTAGTATGCAGAAATCGACGGGAGACTACCTGTACATATACGAGTATTAACTCTCTGAGGCTCTCTATGATGCATATGACCATGACCCCTGATTCCGCCGACCGCCGATTCATCATATGTATGTATGTAGTTGCTTCCCCTCCTTTCAATCACCTCCCGAGCTGAGCCTTACAAGGTTGAAGGTGGGGAAAGAACGGTGACTGCAGTCTGCATATCTTCAAACCAATATGTACTAGGTAGTATATGCAGAATATACTGAATACACCCCGAGCCAATCTGGATCCTAGGATATATACATACATATATGCAACGGGTTCACCAGGATGATGATTCCGGTTATTATATATAGGCGCCGAGCTAGGCCTAGGGAGAACGATTCCTATTATTAGACTCTCTAACTCTTCATACCTATATAGGTATAAAAAGAGATAAGTATGATCTATCATCATCATCATCACTGTAATATTCATCTAAATACATACATATGATACGCCTCAGATGTCTCCTCTTCCTAGGGTTGAATCCAATTCATCAGTTTATACTAGTTATAGTATTGTTAGAGAATGAGACCTCTATACTCTATTGAGAGATGGAGGGAAATGAGCAAACATACCTATGCAATGAGCCGAAACAAAACTAGGATTACATAAACTAATTAAAAGCAGTCGGATGAAGACGGCCGAAGCGGACGACTTTTCAACCTCTTTGTTTGTTTGTTTGTAGAACAGCAATTATTAATGGTTGATGGAGAGTTGAAACTTTGAAGCCGTTTGAAGATGCATGCAGCATTTTACACCAATTAGTTAAATAATATCATTATCATACGAGGTTATCCAATGTAGATCCCTCAATACACCACGTGTCTGATAGTATGATAGAGTAATAAAATATACTCCAGAGTTTACTTCATCCTTCACTACGGCAGGTATCATAGAGATATTAACTTATCATGTCCTACTTCTGTCTGATGAAGGAGAATGTAGTTACTTATATCATAGGTACCTGTAACTGCGCCTGGGGCCAGAACTCGGAGCCTTGGAAGCCTGAGGTCTTAAATAATGATTAGAGCCTGAGGTACACTTCCGGCATACTTGTTTACATTGTATGACAATCAATGATAGGATATGTAGTGAAAGAACCTCGTCGTCGTCGCCGTCGTGTCGAGTCCGACTAGTGACATTGATCGCTCTTCTCACTTTTTGTCTCTGTTTTGATGGTTTTCACTACTGGTGACTGGACTTTTGTCGCTGGCTCTTGCTCTCTTTCCCCGCTCACTCTCCTCCACAGGCTCCACCCCTCCTCCTTTCTCCATGGAGCTGCCATCGCCATCCTGAGACGGCTGCAGAAGAGAAGCGCTCGATGGGTTCATTCGTCGGCTTCCTGTTCGTGTACATTCTGGGTGGCATCACCTTGCTCCCTCTCCTGCTCGCCTTGTTCTTGCTGTATGCCTACCTGTCGCTTCCGCCTCCCTCGTCCTCCGCCTCCTCGTCCACATCCTCATCCTCATCAACCTTCCCGTCCGGTGCATCGCCGTCATCGGCGTCCCAACGTCGGAAAGAAGACGATGAAGATTCGAAGACGACCGGTAGCACCGGCACCGGCATCCTCCAACGACCCAATGATGACCAATACAGTCTCAAGTCGGGCACCGACGTTCTGGCGGAGAAGTTCCAGCGTGCCCACGAGTCCGACGTCGCGGCCGGATATTTTGCCGTCTGCAGAGAGTACGTGCCCGGCGGCGTCAATGGCAAGCCGCCCGAGAGGACGACGCCGGCCGGGGAGGTAGTGGCCACCGAAAGTCCCAGTGTTTACCAGAGCATGTACCGGAGTATCTTTGATCGCAAGCAGGCCCCCAGTATTGAGCCAACGAAGATGAGCGGGAAGAATATGAGAAGAGCAAGGAATGTCTTTTATATTGTCTTGAGGTCAGTTTCTCTTCCTCCTAAAGAGATGAAACCGAGACGACGCTGACGTGGCTAGACATGGTCATCTCATGCTTTACGACGACGTGGAACAGATCGAGGTCCGCCATGTTATCTCCCTCGCCCATCACGATGTCAGTATCTACAATGGAGGTGACGAGATCCCGGAAGGGGAGCTGTGGTTGAAGCGAAACGCCATCTGTCTCTCGCGGAAACAGGACTCCATCTCCGATCTGCGAGGCGTCACTCCGCCCTTCTACCTCTTCTCGGAGAACCTCTCGGAAAAGGAGGACTTCTACTTTGCGATGCTCAAGAACCAGGAGAAGATCCCGGACTCGCCCAATGGTCCTCCGACCACGCAGCACTACGAGGTGAAACACATCATCACCTTGGTCCAGCGTCTTCACTCGTCCGAGGAACAACTGCAGACACGGTGGCTGAACGCGATGCTGGGGCGGCTGTTCTTGGCCATGTATAAAACCCCCGAGATGAACGAGTTCTTCCGCCAGAAGATTACGAAGAAGATATCCCGAGTCCCCAAGCCCGCGTTCATCTCGAGGATTGGCTTGCAAAAGATCGACTTGGGTGAAGGCGCCCCTTTCATCACCAATCCCCGGCTCAAGGATCTCACCATCGACGGAGACTGCACCGTCGAGGCCGACGTCAATTACAGCGGCAATTTCCGTCTCGAACTCTCGGCCACCGCCCGCATCGACCTGGGACCACGCTTCAAGGTGAGAGAGGTCGATCTCGTGCTGGCCGTCGTGCTCCAGAAGCTCGAGGGCCACTGCCTGGTCCGATTCAAGCCCCCGCCCAGCAATCGCCTGTGGTTCTGTTTCGAAACGATGCCGAACATGACCATGACCATCGAACCGATTGTCAGCTCGAGGCAGATCACCTACGGCATCATCCTCCGCACCATCGAGAACCGGATCCGCGAGGTGGTGGCCGAGTCCCTGGTCTTTCCCTTCTGGGACGATGTCCCTTTCCTGAACACCATGTCCCAGCCCTTCCGCGGCGGCATCTGGGAACGCGAGATTCCCAAGTCGGTCGTCAAGACGGATATTCCCGATGAATCCGGAGCCGCCGAACCGGGAGACCATCCCGATCCGCTGAAGTCCAAGGACGACAAGGCGATCCGCATGCCCGACTGGCCCGGCTCCTCGCCCCCCAGCTCCCTGAAGTCCGGCCAAGGCTCCTTGAAATCCACCGACTCCACCACTCGCGGAGACGAGACCGCGGCGGCTTCATCCTCGGCCGTCGACAAGACCGGTGCCTCCCCTCCCCCGAAAGCGATCCGAGCCCGTACCTTCTCGCCGGCCGCCAACCCGGTGGTCACGTACGAGGCGGCCAAGAGCGAGCGGAAAGATGCTGCCCGCACCATGATGGAGATCTCCAATCGTTCCCAACCCAGCTCCCCTCCTGTCACTCCCCAAGGCTCTCCTCCGAACGACCGATCTTCGGGGATTCCCCGTGGTGAGCGCTTGGCCTCGGCCGAGTCGATCGACCGTCAACCGGACGACGATGGAAGTCTTCCGGACGGCGTTCCCCAACCGCATCGCCCACCTTCACGGCAGAGTACTGTGGACTCCTCCGCCTGCACGAGCAACGGGCTCCCCCCGGAGCCGGGGGACAAGCACCCGCGGAGCCGCACCCTCGAGACCATCCCCCGAACCGCTACCTCCTCCTCCACTTCTTCTTCCTCCTCCGTTGGCGACAAGCGTCAGAGCATCGGCCCGATCGGGTCTGCCACCGCCGCCGCCAAGAAATGGGGATGGAATCTCCTGAGCCGGCGTGATCAAGCTAAAGGAGTTGATCTCGCGGGGAGACCGGGCCTGCCGGACCATCCCGTCGGACGCGGTCGTCCCCTGCCTCCTCCCGGGACGCCACTGCCCCCTCCGGAACGGTCTGGGTTCAAGTCGAATCACATCACGATGCCGAAGAGAAAACCGCTGCCGCCGTCGCTCTTACCCGACATCCTTCCCGATGTGACGGCCAATCCGGTGTCCAAACCTCCCGCTCCCAAGCGAAAGAGTGTGCCTGTCCGGCCACCGGCTCAGGGGGCGGTGGATGAGATCTTGGTCATCGAGGCCCCCCACGACTCGGAGCCAAACAGCCCCGTCATGACCCGCAATGGGGTGACATCGACCGACCGGATCGAGACCGAGAAGAACGACTCGTCGGTGCCCGATCGCCCCCTACCGGAGAATGAGCCCCCTCTGGATCCAGGCTCGGACCCGGCGTCTAGGCCGGTAACGGAGGCGTCCGACGAACGTGCTTCTGGCCATAGTTCCATCGAAGTGAGCAGTCTGCTGGGGTTGTAGATGATCCTCGCCTCGAATTTATTTCTTATTTATTTATTTTGTCTTCCCTGCACTGGTTATGCTTGTACTTTTACGTCGATCTTGGGTCGGGGAACTACTGGACACATGGTGATTGGAGTTCAAGGTCATACAGTTCAAGGTCATACATACCGGAGTTTGTGATCAGCTAATTTTACTGGGACTGGGCTTTTCTTTCTCTCTCTTTCTCTCCAGCACACAAGATCTTTATTATTAGTTAGTACATAGCCAGATCTAGAATTGGTACTATCTTCAAGACATTGTAATTTGTCATTCATCCCGTCCTATCATATGGTTGTTTTATGCCAAGAAACGCCGGATTATTAATCGTAACTAGTTCACTTTTACTTATCTCAGCAGGTTTTGATTCTCCTTACCTCAGCAATATTATTAATAATTAATATGTATCCTTCCCTTTTATTACATCCCTTCAGATTCAGGTTTCACACCGAATTCAGGCAGCATAATTTCTGGTTGAGTATTGCCAAGACAACGGGGAGTGGGATGTTGTTGGTAACTTCAACCTCATTCCCATTTCAGATCACGTCGCAGAACAAAATAATACCGACGAGATGAGCAGGTACAGTTTATCCCCTCAGACTATCATGGATGATCGCTCAACATCGTCTCGTATCAGGACCGAAGCCGACCTGACCGTTAATATCCGCAAAGCAACTAGCATCGGTAGGAAGAAAGATCCCCCTGGCTAAGCAACTAATATATATATAATAACCATGCGCAGAGGAAACCGCTCCGAAACGTACGAGCTCGTTCGTCCTAATAACAGACCGTTCGCCCGTCACTCACAACTGACCGTGCCCAAGGAAAACATGTTCGATGCTGCATCGTCTACACATGGGACCACAAGTCCTCGAATGCCTTCTGGGCAAGCATGAAAGTGTAGGACCTCGGATCCCCCTTCGTGACGGTCGACCGACGGCTGATCTTGCTAGGCAACCGATCCTGGCCGACGAAGTCCAGACATTCAAAGCCCTGATCACCATCCACAAGGTACTCCAAGAAGGACATCCCGTCGTCATTCGTGAGGCCCAAAACCATGTGACCTGGCTCGACAGCTTGATGCGGGGCGTGGGAGGGGATGGAGTGCGAGGTAGGACATGGTTTTTTCCCAGGGAAGATACCGATCCGCTTGCTACCAGTGCTACCAGGCTACGGTCCCTTGATCCGGCAGTACGTCTTTTTCCTGCAGTCGAAGCTCTCCTTCCACCGCGTCCATCCGGAGTTTAACGGTCAGTCTTCTCTCCCATCACTCCCAGGACTGGCATTGATGGTGAACCGCCTCCAGGTCTTTTCGAGTATGAGGAATACATCAGCTTGAAGACAATCCATGATCCGAACGAAGGGTGAGCTTGGGATCACATATCGTCGGTCGTCGGTCCCCAGCGCTTCTACTGACAGCGACTATAGTTACGAGACCATCACGGAGCTGATGACCCTACAGGATCAGATCGACAACTTCCAGAAGCTCATCTTCTCCCATTTTCAGGGCTGGACCAACAACGAATGTCGGATCTCGGCGTTGGTGCCGCTGGTCCAGGAGAGTTACGGAATCTACAAGTTCGTCACCAGCATGTTGCGAGCCATGCATACCAGTACGCCTACCTCCGGCCTCCCTCTATCCGGTCAGGTGCTCTTGCTAACCGCCCCCCTCCTAGCCACTGGTGATGATGACGCCCTGGAGCCTTTGCGGAGCCGCTTCGATTCCCAGCACCATCGACTCGTCCGGTTTTATTTCGAGTGCTCGAATCTACGGTATCTCACTAGTCTGATCACCGTGCCGAAGCTTCCACAACAGCCGCCGAACCTCTTGTCTGAAGACGACGAGCGTCCGTCGCTGCCAAAGCGCCCCGTGAAGGAAGTGGAACGCGAACCGCCGTCGCCGCCGCCACCCCCCAAGCCGGCGCCAGTGTCGGAGTCCGAGCAGCCGGATCCCGAGCCGATCAACGAGTTTTGGAACAATGAAGCCAAGCGGCAGCAAGAGGAATTCGAGACCGAGCAGCGTCGATTGCAGCAACAATGGGAAGAACAGCAACGGCAAAAGATCCTCGCGCATCAACAGGCCCAACAGGAATTCGAGGAACAGCAACGATTGCAGGCGGAGCAGCAGCGGCTCGCCCAGGAGCAGCTGTTGCAACAGCAGTACCAGGCGCAGACGCAGGGTCGCCTAGCCGAGCTGGAGCGTGAGAACCTGAATGCCCGAGCCCAGTATGAACGGGATCAGCTGCTGCTGCAACAGTACGACAAACGGATGAAGGATCTAGAGGAGCAGTTGAACCAGCTGAGCAGCAATTACACCCTGCAGATGTCATCCAAGGATGACCAGGTCCGGGCCCTGCAGGAACAGGTCAACACCTGGCGGTCCAAGTACGAGTCCCTCGCCAAGCTATACGCTCAGCTCCGTCAGGAACACCTCGATCTCCTCCAGACGACGAAGAGTCTGAAGTTGAAGGCGGCATCGGCGCAGGAGGCCATCGACCGACGGGACAAGCTCGAACGAGAGATGAAGACCAAGAACCTCGAGCTGGCCGACATGATCCGCGAGCGGGATCGCGCGCTGCATGAGCGGGACCGCCTGACGGGCACCAACAAGGAAGAGCGAGAGAAGCTCAAGCGCGAACTCCGTTTCGCCATCGAGCGCGCCGACAATGCCGAACGGCAGAAGGGCAGCGAGTTGTCCTCGATGCTCTCCAAATACAACCGTGAGATGGCGGATCTGGAAGAGGCACTCCGGGTAAATATTTTTTTATTTTTACCGGGTATTTTTTACTTTTTTTTCCCCCCTCTGACGGTTAGCAGAATAAAACTCGGGCCCTGGACGAGATCTCCACAAAGAACACGGAGCGCAATGGCGATCATGAGCTCGTCATGCAGGTGAAGGACGAGGAGATCGAGGTGTACAAATCTGGCATGGAACAGGCTCTGATGGAGCTCGAGGAGTTGAAACTGGTACGTTCCTGTCCGGCCGGCCGACCCTCTCGTTCTGACCGTCATCTTTCCAGCACCAAGGCGATGTGGACCATGCCTTGGACTCGCAGATCGACGATGTCCTGCATGACACGGTCGCCAAGATCAACGATATCATCGATTCGGTGCTCCAAAGCGGGGTGCAACGGGTGGACGAAGCGCTCTACGAGTTAGATTCCTCCATGCAGGCGGGCAACCAGAATGCGTCTCCGCCCTATGTGCTGTCGCAGATCGAAAAGGCCTCGGCCTCCGCGACCGAATTTTCGACCGCCTTCAACAATTATATCGCGGACGGTCCGAACAGCACCCACGCTGAGATCATCCGCACGGTGTCCGTCTTCTCTGGCTCCATCGCGGATGTTCTCAGCAACACCAAAGGCCTGACCCGGTTTGCGACCGACGATCGGAACGCTGATCAACTCCTCCACGCCGCGCGGAAGTCGGCGCAGGCGACAGTGCGATTCCTCCGCGGCCTCCAGTCGTTCCGTCTCGAGGGTCTGGAGCCGCTGCAGAAGACGGATGTGGTGATCAACAACAACCTGGAGGTCCAGCGGGATCTCCAAACGCTGTCCAAACTCGTCGACACCTTCTCCCCCAAGAGCAGCAAGCTCCAGACGTCGGGCGACCTGGGCGATCTCGTGGACCAGGAACTGACCAAAGCGGCGGATGCGATCGACGCCGCAGCGGCGCGCCTAGCCAAGCTCCAGAAGAAACCGCGCGATGGCTATTCGACCTACGAGCTCCGCATCCATGACTCCCTCCTCGCTGCCGCCCTCGCGGTGACCAACGCCATCGCCGAGCTGATCCACGCGGCCACGGCATCTCAACAGGAGATCGTCCGCGAAGGACGGGGCTCGTCGTCGCGAACGGCGTTCTACAAGAAGAATAATCGGTGGACGGAAGGGCTGATCTCGGCGGCCAAGGCTGTCGCGTCCTCGACCAACAGGCTCATTGAAACGGCCGACGGCGTGCTCTCGGGCCGCAACTCGCCCGAACAGCTGATCGTGGCCAGTAACGATGTGGCGGCCAGCACGGCGCAGCTGGTCGCCGCCAGCCGCGTCAAGGCCACCTTTATGAGCCAGACACAGGAACGACTGGAGACGGCCAGCAAGGCCGTGGGCGCCGCGTGCCGGAGCCTTGTCCGACAGGTGCAAGAGATGATTGCAGAGAAGCACCGGGACGACACGGATGCGATCGACTACACGAGGCTGAACGGGCATGAGTTCAAAGTCCGAGAAATGGAACAACAGGCAAGTCGACCCTCCCCCCTCCCCCTTGTTTGAGGCTATACTGACTGGTGGGTCTTCTCCAGGTCGAGATTCTCCAGCTGGAAAACTCCTTGGCCCGTGCGCGTCAACGGCTGGGAGAGATGCGGAAGATCTCATATCAGGAAGAGTAACCCGGTTGTCTTTTGTGACTAGTCTCCGGGTGGCGTTTTCGTCTTTGTCATAATACAAACCTATTGGATGAACAAGCGGGAAGTCTAGACCTCTGAGTCCCAATGTTCATCATCCTTCGCTATGGTACTCTCCGGACCATGGTCTTTGGCGTTCCTGTTCCGTCCCAACCCGGCCCCAGGTGATGACAAGGCTAGAATCTCGTTGGTCAGGATGAAGAAATCCTTTTTTTTTTTTTTGTAAATAATCGAACCATTGCGACTGATACGAATCATATGATAAACATCTTTGCTTCACCCAATCTCGTAGCGTCCAAGATACAAGTTATAACTAGTTATTATGTGCCAGAGCCCGGGCTGTAACCTCTCATATTATCATAGATAGATCATATCTGCTCTAGTGGCGCGATCGGATCCCCTGCCCGCTAATCGAACCTAAGGGTCTGAGGAGCATTGTCAACGAGCCAACAATCCAATACTGAGAGTGTATTGGGATCGATTGATTATTAGGGTGCTTGAGTATTCCAATCTGTTAGATAGTATGGGTAGAAATAAATAATACTAGTAAGTTGCAAAAAGCAACAGTGCACCTTAGTGGTATTTAACACAATACTGGATTGCGATACCCGCTTATGTTAGCCTATGATTGATTCCAATACTGGATCGCGATACTCGTTTATGTTAGGCTAATTAGGTAGTGATAAGGCTCATTGCTAAGTTTTAGTTAGGTAAGAAGCCATCGCCAGCTTCCAGTACCTTCAAATTCAACCTGTTGTAACGGATGCCTGCAATCTTATCCATGATTTCAAACACTCTCCTTCCTCAACAACCTTTACACCAAGCCTCATTCGCTGCCACGTTATGGTACGCCGGCACCCCGAGAAGACACGTTC
>NPHW01002362.1:0-18478 GCA_002240705.1 Elaphomyces granulatus
AACTAGTTCGTGTCTTCTCAGGGTGCCGGCGTACCATAACGTGGCAGCGAATGAGGCTTGGTGTAAAGGTTGTGGAGGAAGGAGAGTGTTTGAAATCATGGATGAGATCTGGTGTTGTGGCAGGCGTACGACGGGTTGAATTCGAGAACTTGGAAGCTGGCGATGGCTTCTTACCTAACTAAAACTTAGCAACAAGCCTTATTACTACCTAATTATTAGTTAATGACAGGCCAACATAAGCGAGTATCGCGATCCAGTATTGGAATAGTCAAGCACAGGCCCTAATAATCAATCGATCCCAATACACCCTCAGTATTGGATTGTTGGATCGATGACAACGCTGCTAGTAGTCCTCTGGTGTTTTGCACAAATGCAGACTTTTATAAAAACTGTATTTTATCTCATCCAGAGATCGACTAAAAGAGGCTCTGGTTTTTGTTTCTGAGGACATTTTCTTAAGATCTACAGACTACTCCTAAGACTTTTGCACGACACTGAAATCGAATCAAAATCAATCGACTAAAGCCACCTGAGCGTCCAATTAAGAGAATCTAGAACCAGTTTCTCCCGTACGCATGTATTTATGACTAGAATTTTCATAAAATTTGTTTGTTTCGAGAGTAGACTACAGTTATAAACTTATGACTCAGGAATGCAGGTATTTCTATGTAACGAACATGCCAACCTCCTTACTAATTAACTTCAATTCGTTCACAACTTCCCACAATTACGCCTCTATCGATGAATTAAATGTTCGTCCGTAGCACATCAGGTATTTGATGCAAGAAAATGCTCAATTAAGCTAGGGTTTTCCGAGGGAAAAAAAATTATCTTGATATATGTATGCCATTGCTTATCATACTACTATGACTACGGCCTTTTAACAGTGAGACGCATCCATGATAATACTTAGGCAGCAGTCTGTCTCCATCTCAACCCATAGCGGTATTCATAATGAGAAACAAAATCTGCAAAAAGGACCTCTAGACAGAAACATGGTAATGCAGAAGCAGAGGATAAATATCTATAGAACCGAAGAGAAGGAAAGAAAATGCGTTGGGGGATGAAGAAAACATTAGAGTGGAACTGGGCTCTTAAAAATCATTCACGACCTTAAGGACACGAAAAACATAAGAATCCACAAATGTTACCCGGTCTCTACGATAGAGAACTTGAAGTAGTGGGTCTTTAGGAATGTCCCTAACTCTCCTCAAATCCAAGAACCGGTATAAATATTTCGAAGCCCGGGCTTTTACTGTCTGCCGCCGCGTCATCTTCAGACTTCAGTTTATCAGCCCTCCAGATAACAAAACAAGGTACATATGTATAATTATAATGCACGATATCGCAGTGCTTAATATTCGAGGTTCCAGAACTGCCATTTAAGAGCTTTTTATTTCTCTCATTGCGTGTCTCATGGATATGGTTGTTGAGCGTGGGCCGTCAGTGCCCGTTCACCAATTAGGCAATATTATAATATAAGAGAGATGAGTAACCTTAGAGACTGCTAGCTATATGATACATAAACAGTCGACAAGACAAAAGAACACATGGTCTTCGTAGGCCATAGCAAGGAATCATGATACAGGGCAAGGATGACAATATGATGTCTAGCTAGCCTTTGCGTAGTCATCAAGAAAGCATGATAATATATACAGTAGTTCTAACTTCTGCGTAAGAAAGGGCAAGATTAGTGGTATATATGAGAGAAACAGTTGGTTTAATTCCAATTACTCTACATACAATTTCAGTAAACTGAGGTAACGATTTCATTGCTAAAACAAGCAGCACTAGCAATCTGCTACTACACATATATATGTTTATTTCCAATTCCTCTTTTTCCGTTTGGACGCTTATCACCTCTTCGTCTTCTTTTCTTTCACTGTTCACATGAAGTCGTCGCTAATATATTCTATATTCGTAAGTTATAATGTCTAGTGTATATATTGAGGGTTTCTTACATCTCATTTCATCTCATGCCCATTGCCATCCTTCGACCTATGCATTGATTTGAAGTTCAAGCAACTAATTTGTGCTTGGGAACACGTGCACGAAGAACCAAGTTCCAAGTCTATGAATAGAAAGAGAGGAGAAAGAAGAGAAAATGCTTTCCCCATTATCCACAGCTGGTGATATCCATCTGTAGTTGAAAAGAAAAAGGCTCAAGCTCGTTAGGGAGTGGGATGGAAGAAAGAGATGAAGAGGAGCACACACATCCAAATTAATACTTCAATATGTTGATTGAGAAGAGCATGAAGGGAGAGATGTATACATACAGTTCCTATGAGGGCACTTTTCAAATCCTATTCTACCGCGAATCTATCTATCTCTTAAAAAGAAAAATCGAGAGAAAGAGAGCATAGCAGCACAACTGTCTGCCATACGTATGTAGGCGCAAAATACTATGATACTATTCAGGAAATATTATTTCGCGGGGAAAAAACATATACATATATGGGTTCATTGACATTTGAGAGCTTCAAACGACCAGACCATCTCCTTTGTGTGAATTTGAACCCTCAAGCCCAAACACACGCTCTATCATTACTCACATTCTCCAATAATTGAATGAATCTACATATGTCATACCTACCACAAGCACAAACCACTTTCTATATATCAAATGCCAATGGGCGTATCATACCTATATATAGTTAGGTATATGATGCTCTCTCATCTATGATATTCCGGGGAAAATAGCCGGTTTTTGTCGAACAGGGATTGATTCTCATTGCATACAATGCATAGTCATACTAGGTACTTAAGTTCATTCATCCAGAGAGCTCATCAGAGGAGGACATTTATGTATGCATGCATGCATGCGCTTTCTGGATCATGCATACGCTATTGACACTGACCTTGCTCCGCATGTATAGAATCGTTAGTCCATTTTGTGTTGATTGGCTCTTCTACCTTCGTTTCAATGCATTCTTATACACTTTATTTATTTTTGGCCCAAGGAGAACACAATACATGCTACATAGTTACTTGAAATATGGGAAAAGCATCTGCAGTTGAACAGAGATGCAAGTATAAACTCTCTCTCCCCGACCCCGCGCAAAAATTAAAATTAAGACTAACGATGGGCTGTAGCCTACATATACAGGATGTATGAACGCCTACATACCCATCAAACACAATCTGGTGGCGATAATGCTGGCAGATGTCTGCTCACCATACATGAGCCTATTTCACGTGCACGTACGTAACCATGCGATATTTTTTTATCCCTCTCCAAAAACTTCTCCATAGCTAGTATGATAGCTACCTAATATGACTATTTAATCCCCGACTGCTCAGCTTCCTCGGCGTCTTCATACCATGTGAGAGAATGTCGGATTCCATGCACCCCGGTCATTTCCCTCATTTCTTTCAAAAGGCAGAAAAAGAGGGAGGAAAACTGCTCTGATGTCATCACCATCATCCTTGCTGTGCAGCTGTATGTACCCTGTCTATGATATTTCTATTCTTCTCAACAACTTTATATTCGGACATCAAGACTCGATGCAGTTGCGCTAGGTATAACGGAGTCAAGGTGGAAGTCAATAGCCATTACCTAATAAGTACACTACCTAGAGCACCTACCATCTCGCTAACCATATCGCTACTGCTTGGCGGTGGGTACTTTACCCCGTAAGTTCTCCATATTATCTCCACAAATTTGAGTTTAATAGCGAATACAGAGCACGAATACGGAGCACTTCTAGACGCCGTGCAGCTGCCAGCGGTTTAGTAGTACTCCAAACGACGCCAAACGAATCTCCACTATCCGAAGTTGTATCTACTAGAATTTTAACACTTTTAGGGTATTTTATTATTAAAGACATTAAGAATAAGGGGAAAAAAGGGGATCATCCTAAGTGGCAGAATGAGCCGCATCGAACGTTGAAACCTGGGATTTGGAAAGGAATGATTTGTTTGTCTGTCTGGCGAAATCCCTCCTATGTAATCAAATCCTCACGGAAGACAGAAGGTACTGGGCAATAATATGCCGTGGGCCGTACCTAGGTGCAGCCATTATTGCTCTGTACAGCCGTATACTCCCATAAGTACGGGTCCGCGCCGCCACGACGATAACTCCCTACATTAGTTCAGTCTCCATGTGCGTAGCAGCTGAGTCTCAGACAGCCAATACTTTGTCGGATATGAAGACTCCTTCTTCGTCACGTCAAGTGCAAATAGGAATTAGTAAAGTTTGCTGCGCTAGGCTAGTTTAGCTCAGAGCTGGATGTGGAGCCTGGTATGTAGTGTGAGCAGGGAACTAAAAAGATATTGGTATACATAAAGATGATAGGTACTTGTAGAATATGTCCTTCTGTATATGAATGTGAGCCCTGATGCGACTGTGAAAGGTCGCAAGGCAAATTGGATAGTGTGGAGGCGGAACAGCGATGCTGCCTGATCTTAGTCAAGGAAACCGAAAACCGGAAAAAGGGCCCATCTTAAGGGCGCTAAAGGGATGGATAACTAGGACCTCCAAACATATCATACATGGACATCTGATGATCAGCAAGGGGAGATATCGCGTGGTCGCTCGGTCAGAATCACGCCCCAACCGTTTTGATAAAATATCCGGGGAGCCGGCATATGAGACACCCGTGCATCCAAGTCACCGCATTACATAACAGGTAAATGATTGACGACAACAAAGTCCTCCTGACACCTGTTGTTAGGTATGTGAACGCATCGGGGGCAGTACAGGGTACGTCACAGTGCATGTAAGATAGGTACCTACCTAGTTTACTTCCCTAGTAGTCTAATAAATAAGGAGTTCCTTGAAAATCCCCAAATAACAAGCCACTTGGTGGCTCCTCTTCCATATGCGTACATAGATACATACATTCAAGTCGCCGTCCTACATACCTATTACCCTAGATAAGCAACCCCAGAAGTGCAACTAGTCGTTTTAGGTACTAGTAAGTTGGTTTTAAGTTGTTGTTGAACCCCGGAACCAGCCGGGGATTGGATTCGGACAATCACGCGACCGCTAAATGCAAAAATAATTGAAGTCCCTTTAAGTTCGCATTCGCAAAGGCTCGTGCACATCGCCTTCGAGATATGATTCGTTGGGATCTCGCTTGGATCATGGCAGAAAGTTTGCATATAAAAGTTAGGTATGTACCTGCTTGTATGGGCGACCTTCGACTGAGTCAAGTGAAACTTGGACACGCACGCAGATGCGATGGAGAGAATAAATGCACGGAGAGAGTGTCTGGAAAGGGAAAGAAAGAGTCGGTCAGGACTCGGTAGAGCAATACAATACGGAGACTAACTATTTTATGACGGGTGCGGGGAGTATATGTATACCTATGTATGTATGTACATACATTACGTCTGTTCCTTTGCCTCGGAAGCTCAGGGCGTTGCTTGCTGTTCCTGGGGGATTTATAATAATGCAATAATTCCATTATAGACATGGGTTCTTGTTTGGTAATACATTTTCTTGGCCCGATCAGCGCTAGTTGAAGTTTCTATTGATCCTGGTCGGAGTATGTAGTAACTGCATACCTAGTCATCATAAGAATGCAGTTACTACATATGGCGATTAAGCGGTGCAGTCCCTATGTAACGCCTTCAAGTTATACAAGTTATATACAGAGACAGGAAGGTTATATATTAGTTAAAGGATCAAGACAATCCATTTATCGTACAGTATAGTTAGCATTTGCCAGTGCTTTTACAGATAGAATACTGCTATGATATACTTATATCAAAGACATCACCAATCTGAGGAGTTGGGATACATAAACCAAGTCCACACTATAAAACTGCATGGTTTTTTTAGATCGAATACTAGGCAATTGAATCTCTCTGGTCTGGTGAGTCTCGAGTTCTCTACTACTTTAAGATAGACATATATGTATGTATGTATGTACATACATACATAGTGAGTGCACTATGATATGCACACCACCCGCTCGCTACATGTGGTCTCCAGACACTCCAGACTCCATGGACGGTCGACCATATGGTCGCATAACTACTCTATAACTGCAGTAGCAGTAGGTTAAATTCCCCCAGAAAATCGATCAGATACCCGAGTAAATAACCCGACTGGTATATATATATTAGTAGGTATGTATGTACTATACTATACTATGTACCTACTTGCTATTCAGAGTTCTACGAGGTCTCGAACTTGCTATGAACTGGCCTGTCATTCATGCAAGACGAAGATCAATTAGGTATGTACATATGTAAGTTAGGTAGAGATAGAAGAAACGGAGTATACTTTACTTATTGGCTTTTTGTTGCCTCGAAGTTCTAATATACTAGTAAATTTCTTGCTCAAGAAAGGACAACCACACAGGAGAAATGCTCTTAAGCCTATTCTCCCTCTAGTATAGAGTATATATGCTTTATTATTATTGCTTGCCTGCACAGACGTAGGTATGCGCCATGACTCCGTCCAAAGTTCAAACATACATAATAATGCGTTGACGTTTCTATTCCCGTAGTTACCAGATTAGGTATGTGTAGAGAGCCATCTTATAGAGGCACTTATGTAATAGTAACTAGATATCACATATAATAATAATACTTACCTAGGGTATAATCATTTCGTTTCCCTAGAAACTTGCGTTTGCCCCCATCGTTAGATGTATCCGAGTCGAGGCAATAATGAGATCGGGAATAGAAGTTGCTATTATGTAGGAAATCGGTAACCAATGCTGTTAGTTATGAGAGAGATAGGGTGGGGCATTATTACGTATGAGAAAAGCAATTAACCTCCAGGAGCTGGGGGTGAAAAGGACGGCGTTTATTCAGATGGACCATCCTTGTCCGGGCCTTGGGGTTGGTTCTATAAGTGTATTAAAGTTATAGATATATCCGGATTCGCCTTCACGGGCAATGGATATGTACCTCGTCCAGTTATACAGATAGTTAATGTTATAGTTAGGTGGGCGCCTAAGGGATGAGGTGTTGCCCGTGAAGGCCTGGACAATGGGCATACAGCGGAGGTGTATATTGCAGAGAAAATATAAATCTGCGTCTTCAAGCGCATCCGGAGGTGGAGGGTTGACTGCTTGGTATGTACAATAATTTCGTAGTAGAAAGCCTCTTGTAGGGTGTCTATATATGAGATATGGTATATACATGGATCACTGAACAAGACATGCATATTCCTGCGTGAAGGTTATAGAAAACTTCCATTACGGTATCCTCATCCTATCATGATACTTCAGGGTTCAGCACTCGCTCTCGCTTCCTTACAGGGTACTATGTACGCTGCAGATTGGTCACCGTTCCGAAAACGCGGGGGGTTGACGGGGTAGTTCCGCCCCAGTTTCCTCGTTGGAAGGGCTTTCTCTGGAGCTGCAGGCACCACCATTATTGTAATTACCCGGGACGCCGGACAGGTTCAGGGCAGTGCCGCAGTCGCAGTCCAACCCGATTTAAGGGAGCGGAGAGCAACCTCTAATAAGGTGGCCCGGCCCCAGTCGAGCCACACGGACGGTGGTACAATAATGGCTTGCACACTTGCGGTCTGGGGAGTTGAACATCATCTTGGCCCCCCGCCTGATGATTGGTCCCATACAAAAAGCCTCACCAGCCTGAGCTTGACATTCCTTGTCAAGAGAAAGCGCAGGGGGCAATCTTGTGGCTTTGTCGTGGGCCGGGTGATGGTGCTCCACGTTGACCCCATCTACAACGCCAGAACGCCTCGTTGGGCCCAAAGCGCTGTCAGATGCGGAGGAGAACGGAGGACAGGGTATGAATTATGTAATGGCTACTGTGCAGAGAACCCGAAGGGAAGAAGAGGAGAGAGAGCCTTCCATTTCATCCATGTACATATACAGGTAAGTACATACCTCCATGACCTATACATATCGCGTGATGTTGACCTTGAGGGTGCTCGTGCTCTGTAAGGTGAGGGTGTAGTACGGTAACTTATTAAAGCGGTCAAACTAATAAAGGGTAAAAAGTAGTGATAGTTCTGGCGGGTGTACAGTCTTGGTATGGTCGTAACACGGACCACGTTCTTGGCCCAGAAGCTCCCACGAAGGATACTGAGGCTTGAAGCCACTACTGGGTTGATTTGGGTATGGCGGGGAATGAAGGGGGGAAAAGGACAGTTTGGCAGTGAAAAAAGAAAACATGCCCACGGAAGGTGGCGTCTTCTAGTAATCTCATGTTGGTGTGAACAATCAAAGAGTGTGGGGTCAATTCGGCGACTCGGTCTGGGGAAGAAGCCATCATGCCATGCACCCTCCATGCATCCGCCATCAAGGATTGCGCTGAAGGAGGGCGGACTTGTGTTTTTCCCGTGATCCCGGCAGCTGACCCCTACATAATAATGGACGTTTTCCTGCTCAACGTCAGGAACGGATGATAAACAAGAGAAGGAAAAAGGAGACAACCAACTCTTAAATGCTGGTCCCGAACACATACATGCATATAACTATACTTTATCCTATGTACATTACATTCCATGGCTTCTTTTTCGTTGGGGATGTTAGCATTCATGGATCTATGAAATCCTCTCGCGAAGGATATCAGCCTGCGTGAGTTTTGCGACTTGTGACTATGCCGACGACTAGGCACCAGCTTCACCCTTCCTATCTATGATCCCTGGGGACCAAATATTGTCAGAATGAGGACGTCTTTCATCCGCTTCTCACACCTTTCCCAGTAGACAGCCATTTGGCGACGCACGGTTGCAAGTGAGGAGGGGCTGGTGAGAGAATATCCTGGGGTCAAACCAATCCTCTTGCGCCTGATCTGGTTCCCAAGGACCCAAGGTTGCAATAAGTGAAGACTGCGGTGTGCCGCGCCTTGTACTCGCGGATGTTGTCATTGTAGTTGGCTAGCAACAAGGCTTTGAACAATAATGGATGTTTTCATATTGGGACTGGGGTCTTCTTGAATATCCAGATAGTGGGGTCAAAACTAAAGGGGGCGAAGGAGAGGGGGAAGATACTTCGTAGGAAAGGAAAGGAGAAGTCTCAAAATGTGGAAGACCAGCCACGAGTCTAGAATGGGCACGAGAACATGCTGGTGGCATTACTGCACAGCGCTTGTGTTAAGCGGCTGGCCAATTGAGAATGGAGGAGTATACTGACCTGGTCATTTCTGATGATGCCATCGTCTGGTGCTTTAAATTTTGCGTCGGGCTTCTAAAATTCTTCTTCTTATGATTATTCATCTAGTAGTACGGTCTCCCCGTGATATTTTATTCCCGGAGAAGACGTCAGCTATGACTGGTCGAAAGTGCATACCATTGGAATTTGGCCGCCGCCGCTTGCGTCCTGGACATAGGATGGTTTATGATGAAAAGTTAAGATGAAGTTGAGGTGGTTGCTGTGACATTGATTGTGAAGATGACGATCGGGGGTTTCGGCCTTGTTTCGGCCTTCGTGTTCTAGGGTGTTGTTTTTCCAGACTCCTACCTTATTCCACCCATTTAATGATTCCGTTGCGATTGGCCAGGGGGTGGAATTCCGGTTGAATGGTAGAGTATGATATTGTTTGTTGGTATTGGGATACTAGTGCTTGGCAGAGGAAGAGGAAGAGGAAGAGGAGTGCTTGTCGTCACCATACTGGTCGTAGGAAAGTAAGGAGCTGATAATACTTCCGTATTTTAGTAGTGATAATAATCGTTACTAGAAATCAGCATCGTTGTCGTCATCCACCTAGTTATTAGTGTTTTCGTTCTGTTGTCGGAGTGGTGGTGATAATTAATGACCGTGCGGGCGGGAAACGCATGCTTCAAACCCAAGCACCAAGCACAAGCATCCCCGACTCCCCGCATTTCGTTCCAACCATACAGTTTCGCATTGGCCGATGGCAAATGTGATGGGTCATGGTTAGGGTTTGGGAAATGCTCTCTCCGCAAGCCGCCGGCCGTGGCAAGTTCCAAGATTGCCATTTCTCATCGTCAGCCTCCCTCAAACCTTAAGGAGATCGATCAACACAAGTCAAGGGCACGGGATCAAGATACGACAGACAGCGGATCGAAGGGTCCAGTCCATGGACAAACCAAACAGCGCCTCCTTTTTCCTCTAGTCTGGATACATGGTTGGGAAATTATGGATGGATATCAAATCACAAGTTTTTCCTGGCGAGGCCACCTTGGTGGTTGTTGGCCACACTCGCAGCGGGCTATGTATCAGCATCAGTATTGGCGTAATAAGCTCCCACAAGCCGAGCAAAGGTAAAGGATGGTGCGTTCGGAGAATCGAGGGGGATGTTCGCAAACCAGTTCAATAATATCAGAAGAGAAAGTCCGATCCCATGAAGAGAAGGAAGAGGGCGGCCAAACGGAGGAGCAGACAAGTTGACTACATAAGTTAAAACTTAGACCATCGGAAGCTGTTCAGAGACGTGAGAAACACATCAAGAGAGACAGCAGTACCGACGGACAACCGCCAAGAAAGTAAAAAGCCAAAGCGTGAAGTTAACCTAAGAATTTAGCTTCGTTGGCGTTTCCATAGGTCTGAGGGGTCTGCATCTGACCCGAACCTGTGTAGAACACTGGGCACTTCCGCGGAGCCAAGTACCGATCTACCTTAATTTGTAGTGTCCGTCCTACGGAGAACCGAGTACTAGGTAGTACACTTATACATACAGGTAAACCTCAGGCGCACAGATCCTCGACTATCCGTATGGCCTGGACCTGAGCCTGCCGCTGGAACCATTCTTTAGCATTCCTTAGCGGATGGTGTTATCCACGGTTAGACCAACGGGGCCTGAACCACTGGGCACGGCCTTTTGGATCCTGATGCTTAAAAGCTCTTCATGCCCATCCATAACCTGGGGTTGGGGGGCTGGGGTTACCATCTTAATTTGATATCTTTATCGGATCTTGCTTGCCGCATCGAACTCAATCTCGATTCCCGAAAAACGGTTTCCTCTGCTTTTTCATGATATTATGGCTTGATTTCTGTCAAGGAGGACAAAATACAGAGTGTTGAAGATCTGGACACCCCATCCTGCCTAGCCTCTTCCCCAAATTCAGACCTATCCGTCCATCCATGCGGGACAGGCGTACAACGTCCAGGAAGTGTCCACACCCAAGCAAAGATCTATATATCCACCCCCGCAGTGTACAACGTATCTGACAGACCATCCATCCAGTCATCCATGCACTGTCACAACTTATTGCAACTATTACTACCGCTACTACTACCGACTATATACGATTACCATCCCTACTCCCGTTATCACCACAGCGCCTGCTTGACGGGTTCCTGTGAGGTCCCCGGATCTATCTAGAATTCTTTCCCATCAACATTGAAGAGATCAAACGATTCCCCAAACGACCATCTTGTTGCGCACCTAGTAGGTGTGATCCGTTCCTTTTCACCCCTATCTTTGTCCGATCTCAAGCCATTCCCATCGCAAACTCGTCATCCCGCCGCGGGTCGAAAGAAACGGGATCTGAGACCAAGACCTCTCCCGTCTTCTCGTTTCATCACTGAACCCGACAGGACAGACCTCTAGAAAGACCCCGGAAAGACAGCCCCTGTCCCCAAATCAAACATTGTCCTTTCAAGAACCAAAAAAGGGGGGGGGAAGGAGACCGAACCCCAACCAAATAGACCTCCCCAGAGATTTTAGAGAGCCATCGATCACTCAATTCACCTCTAAATTTCAAGATCTCGGAGAAAAACACCAACCAGAGGAGAGAAAAACGAGAACAGAGAAGGCAAGGAAAGGGAGGAGATCAAGAGAAGAGAAAAAGGGAATTGGAGGGAGAAACGGCAAGAGAGAAAGAATCCGGTGGACTTCGTGCTCCTCGCTTATCTCGTTCACGATTGGCCGTCTGTTTCGGTCACGGTCCGTACATACGTCTCGGCGGACATCGTATTTCAAGACTGAACATTTTGGTCCCATTTTGTCACTATATCACCCTGGGAGAAGGGGGAAAAGGGAGCATCGATTTCGGTTGACGTGGTAGCCCTGACCATTTTTTCACCCGGCCAGCGGTTTTTTCTTTTTCCACTCTTTCCCCTGGTGAATTTTTGCGTGAGTGGACTGGGTGGAGAGTGGAGTGGAGTGGATTGGACCGGAACTAATTCGGGTCCTTTTTTGGGGGGAGAGGAGAGGGCCTTTGGACGACTCCGAGGTATCATAGTTATTTACCGGGGGAGAAAAAGTCTGGGGAGTTCGGGACTGGAGTTAAGGAAGCTTGAACGAAGCCCACCAGCCTATGATACCACCCGCAACCCCGTTTTCTTGTACCTCCCGCCTCCCGCAGATGCCAACAGGAAGCCCAAGACCAGTACAACGCACGCAAACAACACGTCCAAGGAAGGTGCAGGGGTCCCCCGCATGCTGATAGTGTTGTGTCCCATTGTGAACAAGCAACATCTTATTATTAACGCTTGTTAACAGGACCTTCATATTCTGCTATTATAGAGCAGATTCCTTCGAAGCTCGTACTAACCAGTAAGCTTTTCTCACCGGGAGCAAAAGTAACAACAACTGACAAAAAGTTCTATATAGACGTTACTAAACTACCCTCAGGAACCCCTTCCTTCCCCCCCGTTCATCCCTGAGGCCGTCCTGGGCTCATCCCTTCTTTATCCCTTCCTTATACCTTCCTTACACGTCCGACAACGGCCAAGCTCCACTTCGACATTTTTTAAGGCCTTTTCCCGCAGGAACATTATTCCCCCCTCTTGATTTTTCCTCTTCGGGGTTCCCAAGCTGTTAAACAGCGCATCTTTAAAAACAAAGATAGAGAGGGAAAACGAGAGAGAAAGGGGAAGAAGGAAAAAAAAAAAAAACCCCCCTTTAATAATCTAATTCAGTGGTACAAATTGTCGTGTTGGAAGGATTTCCACAGTGGGTTTAGATATAACAACCTTTAAACGACAAGAGGACCCAAATCACTAGATCAAAGACGGCGAGAGAAGCTAGTAAAAGGAAATTGACTCAACCCACTCTGGACGAGGAAACCAGAACTCTCTATCCAGACATATTCACTTCTCCATTCTTGCCCATTTCGGACATATCACTCATACAAAGACCCTCCTCTTCTTCCTCCTCCTCCTCTGACAACCTCTGCCGATTTCTTCCAGGTAAGTACTGGAGGTTTTGTACTAGCCTCATTCACAACCGCAAGCTTATTTTCGCGGCCTCTCTTGTTCTTGTTCTAACATCCTCTTCACTACAATATCATAGCAGAACCGCCAATTATTATCATACGATTCACGACGCCCTCCTGCTCATCCTTCCTCAATCTCCTCTCAATTGTTACTTTTTTTATTTGATTTCCATTTTTACTATTCATTCGTTTATTTAGTGAATTATCTATTCATTCTTTATTATTGAAATTTACTATATATACTACCATTTTTGTTGCGACTGAAACGCCACAAACCCTTCAAACCCTTGGACGCCAATTCCATTCCAAACAATCGCCGTCGTTATTTTCCTCTCTTCCTTGTGCTCCGTTCTATCTTTCAACCCCTTGAACTGCCCAACAACGGCGGCCGACGTCGATTTCGCGACGAAGGACAACTCCTCTCGACCTGCTCTCTCTCGCAGTTCCTAACGAGTCACAAGTCACGACCCTTCTCTTTTCTCCAACTACCAACCACCACCCCTCGTTACCTGTTGTGTGTCTGGTGGCCTGTGGCCACAACGCGGGGAAGTAATGCTGTCCATGAACAACACCATGACCGTTTGTTCTCCGCCCCCGGACTTCAACCACCACCGCCGTCTCGGGCCCTTCCGACGGCCGGACTCCACTTGCTCCCTCACCCTCACCACGACCACAACAACAACCACCCCCGCTACAGCCACGGTTACCAGCCCTCTTGACCGGTCTTCTTCCTCCTCCTCATTCTCCTCCTCCTCCTCCTTCGCCGTCGAGTCTCCGTCCTCTTCCGGGGACAGTCAATCTCATGTTGCTAGTAGCGACAGTCCCGATGACCTATCCAGCATGGTGTGGCCTCCACTTCCCGCCACACGGGCAAGTCAATTCAAAATCGCCGGTCGACGACGGTCGGAACCCTTGGCCAGGATTAACATCACCGTCATCTCGAGCCCGGCCGATAGTGACATGTCGATGGATACGGTCATCCCTAAGTTGGAGGAGGTCGATGAGGACGAAGAGCTGCATTCGAAGTCGGCGGAGGCGGAGAACAATGCGGATGAGACCGGAGTTGCTCCCGCTCCCCGTAAACGTGGTCGACCACGTAAACACCCGCTTCCCGCCCCGGGGGGCCAAGTGAAGGTTGCTAAGGGTCGATCTAAGACCGGTTGTATCACTTGTCGGAGAAGGAAAAAGAAATGCGATGAAACTAAGCCCGCCTGTCTGAATTGTCAAAAGAATGCCGTCGTTTGTGAGGGATATCCACCAAAGGAGATCTGGAAGAGCGGCAAGCAGAAGATGGAAGATGGTATAAGCTCAATCCCCTTTTTTTTCTTTTCTTTTTTTCAACGCTCTTTTAACAACTCATCTTTGTCATTAGTAGTCCGGAGAAATTCCCTGACCACGCTGCCCCGTACGCTCCCCTTCTTGATTGATGGGATTGAAACCGATGTGGACCGCCGGTTCCTCGACCATTTTGTCTTTGAGTTTAGCCGGGTGCTCACCTTGATCAATGATGATTCCAACCCCTTCAAAGAGATTCTCCTTCCCATGGCTACGCAACACCGCGGGCTCATGCACTCGTTGATGTGTCTGTCGGGTTCACACCTATCCGCCCGGGACCCTGAACCACGACTCAAGGAACGGAAGCAGTATCATTTCCGCCGTGCCATCACAGACCTCCGAGAGAGCATCTACAACGCTTCCCCCGTCGAAGACGATGTCAGCGTAGACGATTCCGAACTCCTCATTGATGATCCAATCATCGCTTCGACGTTAGCATTATGCCTGAACACTATCTGTGAGGGGGAGACCAATGGTGAGTACCGGCCGCATTTGGATGCCGCCAGATATTTGCTGGTCACACAGCGCCCTCAGAATGAAAAGTTCCGACAGTTCATTGTCGAGTTCTTCCAGTACCATGACATATCCAACTCCATTACTTCCCTCGATCGTCGTCCGGTCGGCTTGACAGGGGATCTTCACTTGCCTGATTTTGTGCCCCACGCCCAGGCCGGCGCCCTTCTGGGAATCTTTGATGGGTTGTTTAGCTATATCTCTGAGATCACTAAGCTCCGTGACCGAATCCGGCAGCGATGCAATAGAGGTTTCGAGCCTGCTGTTGATTACCAAACCTTAAGTGAAGCGGTGACGATTGACTCGGCCCTTCGACACTGGGAACCCTCTTACCCACACGACAACTCGAACTGGATTGCTGCTCAGCTGTACAGGCAATCAACCTGGGTGTACCTCTGGAGGACCATCCGCCCATCCCGGCCCAGTGACAAGATTTCTCATGTCGTGAATGATGGGCTGAAGTACTTAGACAAGCTTCCACTCACCGCAGGTGCCAACAGTGTCATGCTCATGCCACTTTTCCTCCTGGGCTGTTCGGCTTTTGAATCCCCGCAACGGGAGCGGATAAAGAAAGGCTTTGATGCTCTGCAAGCGTATTCCAATCTGCGCAACATCGAACCTGCTCTGACGGTAGTTGAAAAAGTCTGGGACCTCATGGACAACAACCCCGAAGAGAGCTGGGACTGGGAGAAGATTATCAAAGATATGAACATGGATTTTTTGATAACGTAATGACGGCCTGATGGGAAAAACAAAACCAAAAAAGGCATTCATGACAGATGAACGGTTTGGATGTGGGCGCGTCCCATTTTTGAAGTTGGGTTCCCGGATTTTAGACGTCTCGACCGGCGGACGGAACGGTCCAAAGCTTTTCTTTTTCTTATCTTTTCTTTTTTTTTCCTTTTTTGGGCTCTTACGGCGCGGATTTGTCTCGGAGAAGACAACCTCTCTCACCTTCTGTACCACTCTGAAGGCATTGGTCTAGGCGTTTTGGTGGCGACGGAAACGCAATACGGTACCACTTCGGTGTTTGAGACCCAAAAAATAAAGAAAATATCTGGAGTCGCGCCGTGCGCGAATGGCATGCCCGGGAATGGGCTCAAGCGTTACACAACGGTGAGAAGGCGTCTTGCAGATTTCTCTCAGGGCAGGTCGAAATGGACAAAATCACATGCCCTAAAAAGGGCTGCGGGAGTACTTGTGGAACCAAAAATTGCTTTTTTTTCTACGTTTGAGTTTGCTATTGGCCCCTTTTTTTCCCCCCCTCAGCTTATCTTTTCTGCTAAAAATTTCATCTCATGGCGGGGAGGCATGGGGGTGTTTCGATTTTGACTGTTGTATTTCTGCATGGTCGGTGTTCTGCTCCTTGTATATTCATGAGCAGAAGGAATGGTTTTAGTCTAGCGTTTTTGTTTGCTTCAAACATTGATTTTTGGATTTTTGGGCGGTGTTCCTCTTTATCCTATATTAATGCTCGGAGGTTTTGTCCATCTCTTCGATGATCTACTATTCGGGAGCCGCCTCCTTACCGTGATGACCAGATGGCTAGTCCAATTTGATATTCAAGGGTCAGTTTCGTTTGAAACTACATACGTCGCATGATGTTATCATGGAATTTCGCGTCTGTCCTAAGAAGCGAACTTTGATGCGGCTAATATGATTGGCCATATTATATATCCCCCTTCCACAGCCCCTTGCGTCCTCGAGCTACCCCTTTAATCTTAGGCAGGTGTGGTTTACAGTTCCTCAACTTCAACAAGGGGTGTTTTTTACAACCGATACAAATGCCCCCTGCAAAAGTTTTTTTGCACCCCACCGGAAGCGCCCGGAACGCACTGTGAACCTCAACCTCAATTATGACCTTCCGCCAACCATATCATACCTATGTCAATTATATCACATATTGTCCACTATCCATTCTCTCCATCGCTGTGGGACTGTCGCGATCGTATGAGAATCTAAACACGAGAGACGTCGAGGGCGCTTCGTTACCGCATAACTCCCTTCGGTGGCGCCTTGGACGGAGCTGGTAAACCGAACCGGAATGAAAAGATACTGATGCTGTCGCTCTCTCTTCGGCAGCAATAGTATGAAAGTGAAAATGGGCATGGGCCCACGGTCTGAGGAGTAGTTGGTGGTCATGAGCACCCTGCCTTGCCACGTCACGAGCTTCGCACGGCAGCCATCAGCGTTGATCATCTGTGGAATCAAGATGGCATATCGGAGGCCCAGCTGCAGCCGGGAGCTCTCGTGATGGCCTTTACTACTGGATACCCTACAGACTCTTCCTCGGAGATGATAGATCAATGAGGCTCCAGTTGGCATCTCGGTGGATACTGTTACGATACAAGAACAACTGAATGGGAGAAAGTGATTGTGGTCAAAGCGGAGTTTATTAGTGCACAGCAACAATAAAATCAGCAGATTACACAAATGATTGAAAAAGAAGACTTATGTCTTGAAATATTGGCATTGCCCCTGCATCAGCTAAGAAGCCTTCATTCAAATTATGTTGATAGGTTGTGTGGGCCAGATGCGCATTGACATGCTGAATGGACAGTGGAAGGTACAGGGAGAAAAAGACAACGTGGCGATCAGTAACATACCTCCTACGAATGCACCAAAGCGATCTCAGCCGAGAATATTTGGATAACTATAAGAAAGGAAATAAAACAAACTCACTGCCGGAAATCTCTCCGTTTCTTGAGGTTTGATACACTGGCAGTCGCCACGAAGGGATTGAAGTCTCCTCCACAAATGCTAGAAGGGGTCATTAATAAGACTGGCATTAAGGTCGACCGAGAGCCATGAGGATGAGCAAGTAGACCGAGAAAGAATATGCAGCCTTAAGAGGTTGAGGAGAGATTATTATTCGGGTGGTATTCAAGCAAACAACTACTGTATCATAGAAAGAAAAGTGGTTGTACGGAAAAATTTTACAGGTAAATAAACGACAGGGTAAAATGCGTAGTTCATTTGAAAAACGAGAGGTATGGTAATGCAAGTCTTATACTCAATTATCCACGGCGATAATCTTCCTCGTGTACGAACATAATGTACTGTCTTAAATTTTCCCGATGCCACGACGGGTCTTTCTCGCTGTTTAGACGTGTCTCCATTTAGGTACGTGAGCCTTTGCTCCATCTTCAACTACCAACCTTCAGAACCAAAATGTAATGATAGTAAATATGAGGTCCTTTACCACACTTCCATTCTGCTGGGATAGCATCTTTGGCGTGGTTAAGCCCTTTAGCGTAGATTTCATGATCCGATTTCAACGTCGTCTGGAGGAACATAATACATATGAATTATTCTCTGCCCGTTTTCCTCGGTGAACAGAATAATAGCGGCATCCCAGGTTGCCCAATTTTGGGCGGAAGGAATAAGCAGAAGCAGGCGGATGGGAGGAGAGGTTCTATCCATAGCTGCTTTTATCACCGTTCGAAGTTCCTTCTTGGAATAACTTCCATCAGCCGACGTCGCTTCCGATCGAGAGGTAAAGTATTCGAGCGTTGGCTGACCCTCAACAACGTCCCCAAATCAATTCCAATAAAGGTAAAAAGTGCATTATTATAG
>NPHW01002365.1:8056-40475 GCA_002240705.1 Elaphomyces granulatus
CGGCAGAGGTGGGTCTGAGTTGACTGAGACTAACCGCTTACCTCAGTTTCCAGTCGATTCTGCCATAAGCTCCTGCCACGCTAGCCGCTGCACCAAGTTAAATAGGTGAGTCAGCACTTCACCGCCTTTTTGTGTACGGCTGAGGGACCGAGGTAATCTACCGCCTTCCCCTCAACCAAAAAAGGAAAAGGTACTATGTTACATCGGAAATGGATGACAAAACAGCTCATAATGAAGCAGCATTGCCATTGAAGTTTCAGACAATGAACAAAGCCGACGACGTCAAAGAAACCGGACCCTAAACAGGCTCCCCACAACATAAAGAAGTCTCAAAAAAAAAAATAATAATAAAAATAAGCAACTCACTACTAACTCACTAAAGTAGCTATTCCCGGCTAGACAAGGATCTTGCCAACAAACAAGCAGGTCCTGCACTTCAAGCAAGCAGCACCGGACCGCCAGAAGAACAAATGGTCCCAGAGATGGGAGGATTTCAGGACTAATAACTAGTCGGAGCCGACCAATCCCAGCGGCTGATAATGAATAACAAGATCACAATTAATGGCCACTCTGATCCGAAACGAGTGGATCGGATTCAGGGCCTTCCTGCTACTATATAGATAGATTTGCCAGATCCCTGGCCCCTAGTATATATACCTGCTCGATCAAACGGCGAAGCACGTCATTTTATATTTTATAATACTGTCCCCTCATACACGAAAGAAGGAAAACATGATACATGTACAATAAGAAGGAAGAGGCGGGTTGGGTTCCCAGGACTACATACCTATACATAGAGTAATGACATAGTATACCTATAATATAATATATATGTAGTACAGTACCAGAATAAATAAATAGCCTCACAGGCACTGCGTTGAACTTTACTAATAATAAGAAAAGTTTCGCTTTTTCAAGCTTTTGGAGTCGATCCATAATGTTGTTATCTCAGCGGCTGATTCTCAGCTATGTAGAAGTTCAAGTTGTGGATGCCTGTCAATCGAAATAGAAGATCTGAAGTATTTATTATTTATTTAGTATCATAGGCTCGCCATAGCGAACTAATAAGAACTCACTCAGCTTGAGAAGCTTCTTGATGATGATGATGATGATGATGATATTGTATATGTAACAGTACTAGAATAGAAGAAAATGGACAAAGAATGATGATCGTCTAGCTATGCGGCATGCCGACTGATGACTCGGAAATAGGAAATGGGATATGTATTGACATATGTATGTAGTACCCTTGCCAAAAGAGAAAAAAAGCGCATTATAAATGAAACCAATTCTATGCAAGTCTGTCATTCTTCGTAATATAGTGACAGGAGGCCACCGTTGAGTTTATATCATACATGGTCATATCAACGGTTATCCATGCGAGTGACAATTCAACCCCTACCGCATTCCAATGCAAAAATGGCTTGACTCTTTTGTGCAGGCATTATCATCTCATCTATGACTGCTGTACTGGTATCAAGCAATTGCAAAAATGGATTAATATGAATAGATGGCAGTGTTACTGACGGAACAGGGAGTCAGCAACAACACTTTCATGAACAAACAACAAACCCAAAATGCAAAATAATGAAGAGGGATAAACTTACAACGGACGAAATCTATCTCTTCCATCTGCCGCAGCATTTACCCAGACACTGACGCTCTTCCCTGACACAGGGAAATCGCCGAAACCATGGCTATCGATGACGACGACGTCCCTACGCCAGGCCAAAAGATCGGTCCATTGCTCACCAGCATGGCTTTCGCCAACAAACATGTATTTGCTGGAAGCGGGGCCATTGCTGAGAACGCAGGCAAGGCCAGAAAGACGACGACGATCGCCATATCGAACAAAGCCTAAACCAGGATAATTAAACAATGAAGGGTACGAAGAAAGGGATGCTACTAACCAATGCAGTTTGGACGGTCAAAATAATCTCGTTGCTCCCCGTAGGCGTACAGCTTACGCGCAAGCGTAAGGATAGGTAATCTTCCGTCACAGGATGGAGGTAAAGGACGTCGAACACCCCCTGCTATACCGTAGAGATCACCATAGAAAACACATGGATAGCCCTGGCGGCGAAGGAGTATCAGAGCATAGGCCAGGGGTTTAAAGAATGAGGCAATTGGTGTCTATCAATGTAGGTTAGAACTCTGGGGGTTGGGGTCCTGAAAATTAGAAACAGGGGTGTTCACCTCTAAGGCTTGTGAGGGTTGCTAGATCATTAGGGTCAGCTTAAAGTTATCAGATGGCAACAAGTCATTCAGCTTACTGTATCATGGTTCATGACGAAGGTCTAGCGTGAAAGGATCAGCGGCCCTGCATCGCATCCGCGGTAAATGGGGGAGAGACATACCACAGCGTGATCCGGCCTATATTGCACCAAAGTGCCGTCGAAAACTAGCCTTAGATCTGCTCCTTCGGTGCGAGAGATGCTCGAAAATCGATTAACGAGAGGAACGTCAAATAACGCTAGGCTGTAGTCCATTCTTCGCAGGTACAAAAGGAGCTCTCGGATACTGCCGGACCAATACTCTCCAACGATAAACCAATTGGCACCAACGGTGCGACGAATATGTTGAATCAGGGATTTCTGGAAGCCGAAAGAGAAATGCTTGATAGCATCGAGTCTTAGGCCACTCAGAGGCAGCTCTCTGCCAATCCATTCCACCCAATTCAGCACGTCCTGCCTTACCTCGGGGTTTGAGTAATCTAGATTACCAAACATTAAATAGTCATAGTTACCATTCTCATGGCTGACATCCTTCGCCCATCCCTTGTTGGGCCCCACTATCTTGTAGATTGCGCTCTTTTCGTCAGCAGCGTTATAGTCGACGCCGCTGAAATGATACCAGTGATACTTCATTGAGCTGTACATATTTCCGCGCCCGGGGAACCTGTAGCCCAGCCACCCTTCCACTTCCTGTGGACGTGATATTTCAACATTCCGATCTGCGGATAGTCAGACCTACCGCTCGAGCATGCGGGATGAATCGGAGACATGAAGCTACCTTGGGGGTCTACTTGGACCGCCGGAAATTTCTCGGTATAGTCTGCGCCTGCCCTGTGATTGAGAACGGCATCCCAGTAGATGCCAATATCGAATTGGGAAGCAGTCGAGGTGAGAAGTTCTAGGTCCTCCTTCGAGCCCCATTTGGTTGCCACCGACCCTTTCTGGTCGAATTCCCCTAGGTCGTACAGGTCGTAGATGTCATAACCATTTCCCGAAGAATTCATCGCCTTGCACGCCGGTGGGATCCATATGTTGTCGACTCCAATCTGTTTGAGATCGCTCAGGGCACGCTGAAGACGGCGCCAGTGTCTCCTATCGGGAGGCACGTACCATTCGAACGCCTGCATCAAGAGAACATTGTCGGGAGCATCCCCGGCAGGGAGCTGATTGAGTGGCTGCACCTCATCTATCCAGTCGACACATCAGCCAGGGATCGCCTCTGAGACTGGGAGCATTGTCCGGATGGATCTTTCTTCGCCTAGAACTCGTAGATAGAATATGATCACCACCTACCTTCGAATTTATGCCATTTAGATTCTTTTTTCCTGCTTGAACCGCAGCAGAAAAAAGACTTCATATCCACGGATGATGCACGCTAAAAGCCAGGGAACCAACAGCACCAGCAAAGCACCCAGCAGCATCAAACCAACGAGGACTTGGTCTTGAATTATTATTTCATCGTCCTTGTTTTAGGAATAATTGAAAGGGACTAAAAATAGAATTGGAACCAGCGGATCTACATAGGTACATAGTGGAGGTTGAGGCTGAGCCTACCTGGTCTGATTCGGTCTCTATCTCAGGGTCCTGATAGGGTTGTGCCAAGCGCACTACATATTCTTATATGTATATCTAGAAAGTAACTACATATGATATGATATGTTTTCATAGTTTAGCACTCTGTACCTTTGAGACTCGAACTGCACATTCATAGGGTACCTGTTACAATGATGTGTACATACTGTGCCATCTGGCATCTGCTTGCGATTTATCTCAGCAATATGTATGATGATAGTCTTCTTTACACATGTACATATACTAGATAGTTATGTACCTAATGTATATATGAACCCCTGACTAGCTTTTGATGGACAAATGATGAAGCGACTTGACTGCTCGTGCTGTGGAGCATTCGTTTTCTTGGTCTTTTCTTGTTGGTCTTCCCGTCATTCCCGGTCGCGAAAACTTTTCGGCGACAAACTCCGCTTTTTCCCTTTTTGTCTTTCAACCAACTTTTTCTTCTTCTTTATCGCCTCATTCCTTCCTCCACCCATCTTTCTTCTGCATACCCTGATTCTCCTCTCCTCGTTCCTTGACCTTTCTCAGGAGTCCTGCGATTGCCATTGCGATGGCTGCGACAACGTCCCCTGCCTCGGTTGTTCCGGAGACCGTGGCCAAACCTGAGAAGCTCAGTGGCGTCCAGCTCTATTCCCGATTTGCCTTTGCGGGCGCCGTCTGCTGTTCAGTCACCCATGGAGCTCTCACTCCAGTCGATGTGTAGGTCTCTGCTTTTTTTTTCTTACGTGTTGTTCAATGGGGTATCCGCGATGCCGCTTGAGCTTCGGAGATAAGACTGATATTTTCGGCCAACGCAGTGTGAAGACCCGAATTCAATTGGATCCAGTCACTTACAACCGCGGAATGATCGGCGGTTTCAGACAAGTGATCGCCAATGAGGGTGCTGGTGCCCTGCTCACCGGATTCGGTCCCACGGCTGCCGGTTACTTCCTCCAAGGCGCTTTCAAGTTTGGTGGCTACGAGCTCTTCAAGCAACAATTCATCAACCAGCTCGGCTATGAAACCGCTTCCAATAACCGCACCGCAGTCTACCTGGCATCATCCGCCATGGCGGAATTCTTCGCCGATATTGCCCTGTGCCCGCTAGAGGCTACCCGTATCCGTCTCGTGTCAGAGCCGACCTTTGCGAGCGGCCTGTTAAGCGGCTTCGGGAAAATTCTCAGAACGGAGGGGGCTGGCGCTTTCTACTCCGGCTTTGGTCCGATCTTATTCAAACAGTGAGTATATCCAGATCAGGATGCTCCGTGGTTCCGCCTGACCGATCTCGCAGGATTCCATACACCATGGCCAAGTTCGTCGTCTATGAGAAGGTGGCCGAGGCTGCATACCGGCAGTTTGACAAGAACTCCCTCTCAGATGGTGCCAAGACTGGGATCAACCTGGGATCCGGTCTCATTGCCGGTTTCGCAGCTGCCCTTGTCTCTCAGCCCGCCGACACCATGCTGAGTAAGATCAACAAGACCAAGGGTCTGCCTGGAGAGAGCACCACCAGGCGATTAATCAATATTGGCAAGGAACTCGGCCTTCGTGGGAGTTACACGGGTATTGGGGCAAGATTGGTGATGGTAAACTAGCCCCTCTTCGGTTCTCCTGGATGGAAGGGACTTCAACAAGAGCACTGCTAATCTCCTGTCAACTAGGTGGGAACCCTCACGGCTGGTCAATTCGCTATCTATGGAGGTGCGTTTCCTTTGCTTACCGTCATCCTGATTAAGATGTCTATCTATTAACGTATCCCATTTACATTGCAGATATCAAACGTATCCTTGGCGCAACTGGAGGCGTTGAAATCTCCAAATAAACATCCCATAAGTTTGCAATACCGATAATAGCAACTTCCCTTCCGAATGGGGGCTAATAATAGAATGCAAGTCAACATGGCGAGTCGTGTCTCAATAGAGAGATAGAGGGATTATAGATGTGTCCCTTGAAGCAGTCCTCATTTTGCCTTCCTCCAAAGACAGTGGCATGTACTATTCGGATCTCATTTTTAGCGCTGTCTCATTCTGAGCTTGAGAAGGGGTGACTCCCTTCATAATGCACGGGGTGAACAAAAGATCATTGTGCTTGGTTTCCGTTGTTAGATTAATAGATCATGTGTTTCTTGTTCTTTTGATCGACTTTCTCTCTCTTCGTTTCTTCCTTGTCTTTCGGCCCTTTTAACTTGTTGCCCTTCACATTCGGGATGATCAGAGTATGAAAAGCTTGTTTTTTATGACATATAGCCGGTTTAGATGTGTAATATCAGGAAATGGGAATATATTATCACGGGTTTTTTCAATTAATGGGTGAATGGATGTGTCTTTGCGGGGTTATACTAAGAGATACCATGATAATAGCAATGACGATATAGTTCTAAGCCATCATTCTGAAAGACCTGGTCCCTTAGGGTATCGTTATTCTTGCCATACGTTACATTGTCAGAATGGAAAGTACCTAGATCTATTGTATATGAATCATGATATCAATCATGTAGCTGTCGGGATAGGCTACCACTCCCCCAAGACCTTTTCTTTATCTCGGTCCCCCAGACCCTCACGTGGCGACTGAGATAAACCTTTTCTATCATCTCATACTTTCTATCTCACACGTTCTGGGATACAGGAGACGAGTCTGGGAAAAGATCTAGAGTCCTTCGTGAAAAAGCACGCGAAACAGCCATCCGAACCCTGGAAAAGACATATTACCATCTTATAGAAGATCATCGTAACAATCTTGATATAATAAATGAACTCGGCATTATTGGTTTTTAAAACTGACGTCCAGTACTGCAAATTCTGACGGCTTCAATTACTAGCTGGTATATATAGGTACTGGTATACTACTTCAAACCTTGGCCACTTCATGAGGCGGCTGGAAGAACATCCCTATTTATGACCTTAGATCATGAATCCACTCAAAAGGGTCGAGACCTCAAACGACAACCGAAGAAATTTTTGGGCAGAGAAGGAAACAGACCCATGTTACGTACGTGGACGACATATGACCAGTGACCACTCTTCTTTTTATCACTCCATGACTATCGCATCGCGTGTGACTTCATGCAATGCTTTCGAAAAGGGCCATGAACACTACCTAGGTGCTATCCAACTGGATCGGAAGGTGAGTTCATAATTATTTCCGGTGTGAGTCGTGATCACTTGTGACAACTGGCAACTGCTGACGGCCACGGTAACACTGTTGCAACTTGCAATTGAACTTCTCGGATACAATCATGCATGATAATTTCTGGGATGACATATGTACATTGCCTTCATGGATCAATCTGATTACTAAACCATCGCTCTAGCTGGAACATTGGTTAGAACTAAGATTGTTCATGGATCTTGATGCTTGGTAATTTATGCTTGGTGGAGACCGCTTAATGATGGTCTTCCTCATTCTTATAAATACAACATAATCAAACAGAACTGAGAGTTAACTAGATTGGGTCTTCCCCATGTATTGTTCACGATGGAACATGAACTCCCACCCGATAAGAGTCGTTTCCGTGGTAAGGTAGGTGCTCAGTGCTCACAATTATGGTGATTATAATAACACTGTTGGAATTACCATCTCTTCAAGAGCACAATATCGTCCTGGTTAGTAATGTCACAAGCTGTCCTAATAAAATATTCTTCTTTGGGCCAACTATTACATATATTCCTAGGTAAATGCAATTTCTTTCATGGGGAAGAAGGCTAGAATTATCCAAGCATCCTTTAACGATAAAGGATTCGTTATCCACAAGAGCGCTCTATATGATTTCTCGAAGGTGGAAAAGCGCAAATCGGCTGTTGATCTCTTCTTGCTATATAGCCAGTGAGCCAGTGAGCCCGTGAGCAATACGGCATACCCAAGAGTCTACTGTGTTAAATCAACAAGAAGAATGATCAAGAATGAAATCACGATGTCTTTCGTACTATGTGTGTACAAAGTTCTGATAGGATCTTCAGTAATAATAAAATCCCGAACCACTATTATGATCATCATTGGGCGAACCACGAATGGAAAAAACGTTGGGTTCGTACAGCAGACGAGAGAACCGCCGCAACTTGGAATACTCCTTGAGAGGTGAGCCCCCTTACGCTCTACGATAACTTAACAAAACACCAGACCGCTGAGCTCATGCTTCTTCGCACAGAAGTAATCGATCTAGACGCCTGGCTGGCCTCCATACGTGTACCAGATATCATCCCACATTGCAACTGCGGTTGGCATGCACAGACTGTCCGCCATGTCTTGATGCATTGCCCAAAATACGAGCAGCAGAGAGCAGACCTCATCGGAGCCACGGGCTCGGAAGACCTCCGAGCTATCCTTATTACGCATGTCGCCAGTGCACAGGCGGCGGCGCGGTGGTTTGTTCGCTGTGGGAGTTTAGGGTGGCCCATGAAATTGCAATTGAGCTTGAGAACGTCTCCGAATACGCCCCATTCCAGGCATTGATGTGATCCCGGAGGCTTATGGTGGATAATCCCTCTTCTCCCTCTCCGGTGAAATCTTTTCTTAATTCCTGCAAGCTCGCCACCGAGGAGGTGGAAACAACGGTTTAAGCGGCAGCACAACCATCATGGCTAACGGCTGGGCGCTTCTCAAGGGGCCAAACTACAGGTTTTCCCGGCTCGGGGTTTTGTCCTATTGTACTTAAACTCGCCCTCATGGACCCAAATCTGGAACCGAATAGGGCCTAAAACAAGAATTAATAGTATTATGACCATCCTCTGGAAGAGCTGTGACTGACATGACTGTTAGCCAATATATGACATGCATATGATTGACGATCAGAAACCTGCATTCCTATCTGATCGTGCCTGATTCATTCTCCCAGCACTGGACGAGCTCAGCACCATATGATAAGTGCGTATGGGGCATGTATTGTTGAAATTAACGGCATCCCAATATTGTAGAGGCCATTTTCGACCTGNNNNAAAAAAAAAAAAAACCAAAAAGAAAGAGAAAGAAGACGGAAATATAAAAGAAAATAAAAGGTGGGAAGGGAGCCCGGAGAAGAGAAAAGGGATATTATGGCGATAAAGAAACACCAAATAACCCCAGAGGTAAGCCCGCAGCTCCATTTCCATCATACCCGAAGCTTACTTTGCTTCTATCAAGAAACCGCATATCGATATAACTTTGATAGACGGAAGACGCGCCGCGTTGTCCTCCTTAAAACCGAAAAAATATTGGCCTGGCTATTTGAACAACTGCAGGATTCGCATGGTGTTAACAATGCCAGTACAAAGAATCCCAAAATAATGACTTTCCAATTTAACACAATATGGTCTGAGTTTCTAAGACTAGAGTTCCTTTTGGAACTCCATGGGATCTGTTCTTTGAACAACAGTGTTGATTATTATCCCTTTGTTAATTGTTATAGGACCATCCCATGGGCCATTTTGCCAGTACTGAATGAATCAATACTCTGGAAGTATCCTTTATTATTAGTTAGTAGTTTAGGATTTGTCTAACTACTATTTAACATCACCCACACACACGCACACACGATCATTACATTCAACCACCATATTCAGCATATTCAGTGATTTAGAGCCTCATCGCTGCTCGATTATCTACGCGGTTTCTGCATTGTAACCCGAGACAAACACAGTCTTGACTCATATCGCGAGCGCCCCACCGGGTACTGACTACTAATTTGAAATAATAGCGCGGCCACTGTTCGATCTAGATCTCGGTTGTAATTGCTCGAACCAAGGGTCCGTTCTATCACCACAATCACGATGGATGCTGTATCTCTTCAGGGCAGTGCCCCAGATGACGTCGTTCACCGGAAGATAGATGTTGAAGTCGTTAGAAAATACGGCCGGGACCTTTTCTATCCTATCTGCATCGGGGATGTGCTCGTTCAGACATACCGCATAGAGCATAAACTCGGCCATGGTAGCTCCGCCACTATCTGGCTGGCTCGTGACATCCAAGAGGAGAAGGATGTGGCCCTCAAAATCTTAATTCCTGGGGATGTGGGAGAATGTGAATACGATATGCAGATGGAAATCCTTCGTACCGTGCAGGATACCTCCAATCTTCTCACGTGTCTGGAGACATTTTTACTTCCTGGCCACCACCATAATCATCGTGTCCTAGTGTTTCCCATGCGAGGCCCGAGTATCCACTATTGTTTGGAGCTGTGGCAGAGGTCTCTATCAATGGCTACCCGCATGTCCGCTGCGAGGCAGTTGCTAAAGGCTTTGGAACAACTACACAATGCCGGAATTGTGCATCAGGGTACGTGAATTGACTCCTGCTTGCCGTTCCCCTACATAGTGTTCATGCTAATTATTCTACAGATCTGAACGATGAGAACGTTATGTGGGATATCGCCCCCCTTGACAAGTTCAACACGGAAGCTAAATACAAGCTCCTTGGTCTACCCAAGAAGATAGCCCTATCATCCAATTTGTGGAAGCCAGGAGAGCTCGTCGAGCCATTGAAGGTTCCCAAGTCTTTGCTTAGATCAGAAACAGTCTATCTCGGCGACTTCGGCGTGGCGGCCAAAGCTGATAATGAAGCAAACCGTAGGTTGCAGTTGCCTTCTCTCTATTGCGCCCCGGAACGATTTCATACATACACCTCAAGTTTTGCCAGTGACATGTGGAGCTACATGTGCCTTTTCACACAGCTTTATCTTGGCCTTCACCCTTTGTACTGTTGCAACAGTGTCTCGCTGATGAACACTTTGGTCAAGGTTATAGGTCCGCTGCCTGAGCAATGGAAGGGCCACTACAGCGCCTTCGGATTATGGGACAAATCATGGTATGACCAGAATAGAATGCCCGACCCTACAAGAAGCCTTGAAGCAAAGATTAGGCACCTACGACCTGATGTCAGTCCAGCCGAGCGGAATCATATACTATCCATTATATCTAAAGGATTTTCCTACCTCCCAGAGGATCGTATATCTGCAAAGCAGCTTCTGCAAGACGCTTCATTCAAAGCCGTCATGGACATTTATTGTGGTTAGGGATATATTTGTGGGTTGAGCGAAAAAAAAAAAAAAAAAAGAAAATCATGAAAAAGAGCATTCATCATCATGCCAGTCGCGCATTTGGGAGCTTTCAAGTGACAAAAGTGGTATTCAGGGGGCAATTCGCTTATTCTAGTTATGGGAGCTTATTCTAGGTATCCAATTGCAAATTAGAACCCGTACCTCTTAAGGCTTCCAGCCATGTCACGCCTATCTCCACCACTCTTTACAACTCTTCTTCCTGCCTTCCTATCTGCTATGTACTATTCCCCGGCAGCTTTTCTATCTCTCTCTTGGCGCAGAAAAATATGTCCCGCATTATAAGCGGCATAACTTCAGCGGGGGACCTATCATCTATGATAACTTGCATTATATCATTCACTTTACCGTGTAAAACTTGTGTTTTAACTTTATCAATTGATCTAGAGTGAATGTAAGAGACCCCTAATTTTACCCAAGGCCCGATTCTGAAAGGGTATTTTTTTCGATAGATCCCAAGTGCCAAGAGGATCCTTGCTACAAGTCTTTTTCTATTCCATGCGAAAAGAATGGGTACAGCACCTGCTGCGATAGTATTAAAAGTTCGTTTTCAATAACTGCCATAGCTACATATGCAGATGTAGAGATGTAGAGAAATCGATTGTACATAGTTTTTTCCGCCACATTCGTTATCCTTGTTTAGAATTCGAAGGAAATTGGAATTGTTGATCGATGCTTCAGAGTGAGGTTTTACACCCCCCTCGCCACCTGAAACTACACATGTACATACATAGTATCATATTAGATCTAGGTTGCATACGTGCTCATTAGTTTCCATGCCATTTTATATCCGGTTGACTTTGAGCACATATGGTATTGGCCAACAACTTGAACTTACCAATCTCAGCGGAAGACACGGTGGAACTTTCCTATTGTTGAGCAACAGCCGTGCAATTGCGCGTTTAGGGCTGACCTGTAGTCTGCGATAAGCCTCATTCACATGTCTGGGCTGCAGCGGCGTGAGATCTTCGTCTTTAATGGTGAAAGGTCCTGCACGCTTCCTCTTCCCGACTGCTTTGGATCCATTGGAGCCATATCGGTTGTCTGCGCTGAAGTCCCCCACCTCTTTCATGTGCAGTGCAGTTTCCGTTAATGTTCGAACGGTCTCGATGGCGAGGAAACCTAGCATGTCGATAATGTCTTCGGTTGCTCGAACATCCGAGTGGGCTGCAAGGCCGATCCATTCCCGAAAGCGTGTTGCAGCTGTGCGACCGGCTGTGAAAGATGCCTTGCGGCATTCGGACCAGTAAAAGTATTCTTGTGGGCTCATGTTCTTTGTGCGTTCATCGAACTGTCGCAGCATACCAGCAGAATCCGGTTCCCGTATCTCTTCCTCCGTATCTTCGTTTAGCTGAATGGGATACAAGCTTTCCACATCTCGTAATGACCTTGTTAATTTTCTTCTTCTTCTCTTTGGAATAGACGCACGTGCTGCGACTTCCAAAGTGGGAAGTTCATCGTCCGCTAGGCTGAGATCTCCCGTATCGGAATCCTTCTTGTCGTCTGAAGCATGAATATTCTTCCGCATCTCCTTCACGGAAAGGAGCTTGAGCAGACGAGACCTCTTCGCCTTATTTTCACGAATGAGAAATAAGAGATCATTGGCAGAGATTGATCGAGAGCCACGACGAGTTAACTGGGCGACACAACGCACGATCTAAGGTAGATTGTTAGCAGTTATACATATATGGGAATGAAGTTGTGCATGAGACCATTTCAACGATTTGTTGTTGGACAATCTCTTCAATCACGAGGGCGGTCTCTGCCAAAGGCTGACGCGCATCGCCGCAGATGAACATCATCTGAATGATAATATAACGCGAGTTAGATCAAACATATTTGAAGTTGGATTTAGTAATCTTTCTTCCAAGGCTCTGGGCATGATAATCACAAAGCCGGCAAGTTATATTGAAAGTGGTTGATACCAAGCTCAGGGAAGTTCCAGGAATATAAAATAAAGCAGCTGTAAATAAATAATATCTTTAGACACAACATCAAGTAGCTAAAACGAGTACACATTCTTGCTTCCAGTTCCACCACCGGACGCAACAGATTTCCACAACCATATTATATCAAATCTAAACCCCCAGAAGTAAGATAGATAATATTTCTTAAAACTGGAAACTTAGTCGCATACCTGCTGGATCTCCTGTTGGTACATTGGTAGTCTCGCCGGCATGATGGCTTAGAAGCTTGATATGTTCGTTTTTCAGCTACGTGTTAGAGTGGAGGAGAAAGAGTGAAATGAAGGTACACAAAATGGTTGTGAGATTTTGAGTAAATTAGTGGCTGATAAGAAGATAGATTTTGGTTTGGCAACTGATGGGCCAAATGCAGCTGTGCAATGATGGGAAGGTCGTAATAAAGACGGAAGTGTTTTTGAACTAGTGAATGTGAAGCAAATATTAAACAAACAAATTACAGGGTATACAGGAAATTTCCTAAAATTAAATCTAGGGAAGTAACATCAGAAAAACAATTATTAGGTAGTTCTCAATGTTTTCGTGTTTGCAAGGCTGTTTGTTTGCTTTATAATAACATCACATGTCAACTTAGAAACACCAGGAACTCATTTCGTCTTGGCGGTTAGCATAAACTCCTACGCGTAATTAAACCAGATATGTAGGGGAAAAAAAAATCATATAATGACATAGTCGATTCGCTGAAGCTCCGCAGAATCAGGGCTACCACCATTCTGCCTAGGACACTGTTCGTACGGCGCGTAGATAGCTTGGTTTTGACCACTCTTCAATTCTGGCATAGATAGCGCCATCGCCTGCGTTGTTGTTTTGGGATGCTGCATTAGCAACTGTTTTGATGTTTCCTTTGGTCTACTATTAATTGTGGTAACACTTCTGGTTGGATGGCCTTGTAGAATCAAAGTCTCGGTTGTAGTTGAGATTGATATGGACGAGACTGTCGAGTATTGTGTTACGGTCACAATAGGTGGCTCAGCGAGCTCCAGTATCTCCCGGGCAACAGACTTGTTTTCCGACGTTCTTAGCTGGGCTCCGCTGATAGCAAATAGTAATAAAAGACTGCTCAGAATTGCGATTGCAACGTTGCGTTTATCGCGGGCCAATACTCTTAGATAATTGATGACCAGTGTTTGAAGTTCTACTTCATTCCCAATCTCATTGTCGCAGGCAGCGCAGGGAGCAGGGTCGCGTTCTTGAGGTGTGATATCCTGGTTCTGTGTGGCGCAGCTCTGGTTGTCTGCTTGGATTGCATCACTGAGGCCATCGATTTGGTCTTGACACAGTTGAAGCTCATCTTTGGATTTGTCTCTCTGACTGACTGCGTTTGGTCTTCGCACTTCTGTTTCAAAACTCGGGGTTGACTCCTCGGCCATCCTTCGCTCCAACGCTGTCCTGATATCTTGAGGAAGCCATAAGCTAACCTCCACATCAACTTTCTCCATCTCCCTCCAAGCAGCCGCCCATGCTCCTGACTTCATCAATCCATTCGCAGCATAGACTTTGATTTCCCATTTTCTGTTAATACCACCGTCTGCCACCTTGCTGCCGCAATCAGGACATTCATGCTTGTCGTCATCGGTATCTAGATCAGCGTCGCCTTCCCTTGATGGGTCATTCCCATCCTTGCTTATGAAATGACCGTTTTGCAGTCTTGGTTGTTCAAGTTCCAGACTCTCTAATAACCGCTCCTCTAGGACGTCGTACATCTCTTGGGGGTGAGGAATTAGAACTCCACGCTCGCGGAGTACACCCGATCCAACGATATTCTCTTCAAGGAGCTTCCATCGTCTCCAGTACCTGAGAGGAAGGATTTCCTTGAGGACATGTTGGTTTGGAATTCCCAAACTCGCTGATAGGGAAAGGGTTGGCGGCAGGAGATGGCAATGTAGAAGGACAAGAGGATACTCCTTTTTGGCCGTTAGTTTCTTCGGCGTTCCGTCTGAAGAATAGTAGCCGGGTCGCCTCAAAGGAGTCGATTCGATAGAGCGAGATATTCCTGGGTCTCGGTGACAGTGAGCACCACGCCTACATCTCGAGGTAGTGTCAAAGTCTTCGTCCTCATCTTCCGTGTCCATCTGTATTGCTCTTACTGAGCTAGGGTGTCGAAATGGAGCATGAATCTCTCTGAATTTGGCCATGTATCTCGCAGATCCTCCTTTGCTAGCATCGCGACCATCGATTTGTGGTAGGTCCGGAGATATCAACGACTTTGAGTCGTCCATTTGATGAATAATTACCGAGGCTGGGAAGGAAGAGGTTGAGGACCTACTTGAAGCCGAAGAGCTCAAACGGGCGATCTCATCGCTGTCAAAATTATCATCAAGGTCACCAGCGGAGTGTCGTGGGGACGAAGAAGATAGAGTATCATAGCCGGAGTTTGTCTCCGCCTCGTCGGCAACATAAACATTGCTTTCTTTAGCAACCAAGCTCTTTAATTGTGTTTGATGTGAAGCGATAAGGGTTGGCGACAGAATCACATCATTATCGGGATCGTTCAATGGTTGCTTGATGGATTCATCTTCGGGCGAGTTCGGCCCACAGGTCAAAGGTCTTTTTTTCATTTCACCATACTATCAAGATCAGAAATGAGGTGGAAGGATGCGATCGCTATTTCATTCGAAAGCTGAGGAAGCATCTAGTAAATCAAGTCTTTCATCTCTTTTCTCTGAAAAGCTCTACGTCGCCAATACTAGGCACATAGATGACACGACACCATTCGTCAACCTTGTTGAGCTTTTGTGTTTACCTCTTGGCGTTGTTCAGGGCAACCACCACATCAATGCGCTCCAATGGGATATTTAGCGTGCCCAAAAGGAAGCTAGTTAAAACTAATACGACATGGCTAGGGGCTTGGCGTCTGAGGGACTGAGATACCTAATAGTAACAGTTACATTGTTCATGAGTAGATGAGGCCACCCACATGTAGATGGAGAAACCTCGTTCCAATGCAGCGGTATGGATATCTTGTAATTGTTTTTTGTCGAGCATGGCTGACAGTGCAAAACATAGCTGTCCCTACCTACAAAACTTAGCCCGGTGGCCTTGTTGCGATGAGAGAGCAGCTCAAGGCCGGATATATTCGAAGGAAGGATCCCATGAAGAACTCTAGGAGACCATTTAAAAAATACTCGCCATTATGAGCATCCCGTGAGGTCTAGTTGGCTATATTCCGAACGTCTCATCACAATTGATGAGGTGATAACGCCGTCAAAGCGGCTAAGACTCGAGAGGGTGTTACTATATCGCAGGAAGGAATGCAGAGGCCACCATGGCTACACGCCTCGGGGAATAATATGAAGGTGACGGAAAGACTTTGCAGAAAACAGGAGTGCAGAAAGCTGGGGCTCGATGCCCAGGGATTAAAGACAAATCTCGAACCCAGAATTAAAATTTACAAGGAGGCTGCAGTGACCGAAACGCCTCCTATGCCTCGTCATCTTCGATTGACGCGGTGATCTCTGCACCAATTGAACTCGGAGATCCGATAGTGACAATTGAATCCGAGAAATCTGCGCTGCATTCAACAACACTGAGAGCAATTCAGAGTAATGAGCACATTAAAGAGCTATATCAGATGAGGCACTGAAGCTACATACATAATGGACTAGGTCGTGATGTTGAGTACGCACTCAATATCTCTATGACATTTTGGTTGAGTGGTGTAGCGGCCAGCCTGTATAAAGGCCTCTATCGCGCGACAGGGCCCGGCCCATGTTCAAGAAGCTTTATACATACCTGGAACCAAGTGTTGATCCGCTTCTTGGTGAATGTCCGATTCCCCATTGGCAAGGGCTGACATAGGATGATGCTTTACTGCCTGCCAGTTCGTTTGACTTGGTAACAATATTGGGGATTGCGGGCGGCAGGCGTAGAGACGGTTTGGGTTATTTGGAAGCTAGTAGTATTCGTAAACAGTCTCAGTTAGACCAATTTACCCTCGAGCTCAGGCACAAAGTTGCCTCGCATTCTCAGAATTGATGCCTTATGTTTGACTTTTAGAATGACCCTCGGATTGGAATGACCGCAGTTTTGTGTTGTTGCCTCAGGTACTGAGGCTGTCAAGGTTGATTGGATAACTAAGTCACGTGAATTAAAAAAAAAAATGGAGTCCGGTGTCAGATTTCCTATCATAGCGGCATTCTACCCTTCCTCTTCTCCTCAGATTTTTCACTCCCTTTGGTGCCCTATTTTCACCTTCTGCATATACTCTTGTTTTTCGTTTCTGATTCCCTTTCGTTCACCGCCTCTCTTTTGTGTCTTTCGGCAATTACAGTCCCTGTTTTGACGCGAATGAATCCTCGCAACTGAGGAACGAGCATGGCGACTCAACAGGCTAAGCAGTGGGGAGTAACGCCTCCAATATCAACTGCCCTGCCGGCCGCGGAGGAAGTGACCGCCAACGACGATCTCATCTCTGAGTTAAGAGCCCAGAACAATTTTGAAAGCCCTATCGAGACAGAGCGGAGGTGAGAAGCCGTAAAACAGCCGGTCCCAGGAACAAGCTAAAGTACCCTCACTTAGAAAACAGACTCTTCAATTAATCCAGCGGGTCACTGTGGAATTTATAAAGACAGTGAGTCGCAAGAAGGGCCTCACGCCGGCTGCTGTAGAGGCTGCCGGCGGAAAGATCTTTACATTCGGAAGTTATCGCCTTGGAGTTTATGGGCCTGGTAAGGCATACCTGTGATATATCTATGGGGCGATTGATTGCTTAATGGAAGTCAAACTCTAGGGTCGGATATTGACACTTTGATTGTTGCTCCTAAACATGTCACGATTGAAGACTTTTTTGCAGATTTCCCTCCCAGCCTTGAGAGAATGTCCTTAGAAGGGGCTATTGAGAAGCTGACACCAGTACCGGATGCATTCGTGCCAATTATAAAACTCGAATACGCCGGGATCAGCATCGATTTGATCTTCGCTCGTCTCCTTGTTCCCTCTGTTCCACTCAATCTTGACTTGAAGAACAATGACTACTTAAGAGGACTGGATGAAAAAGAGGTTCGATCGCTCAATGGAACCCGTGTGACTGACCAAATTCTCGAACTTGTGCCTCAGCAGAAGACCTTTCGACTAGCGCTGAGGGCTGTTAAACTCTGGGCGCAACGTGAGCCGAAGTCAATTCGTTTAAAACATTTCCCCGGCTGACATACCATTATTTAGGTCGTGCTATCTACTCGAATGTCGTGGGATTTCCTGGTGGGGTGGCTTGGGCGATGCTGGTCGCAAGGGTTTGTCAGCTCTACCCTCATGCCACAGGCTCTGTGATTGTTGGAAAGTTTTTTAGAATCATGAACAAATGGGCTTGGCCACAGCCTGTTTTACTCAAACCAATTGAGGATGGCCCGTTGCAAATGAAAATCTGGAATCCCAAAGTAAGTCTTCAAACTTGCTTCTCGGTGATTTCTCGTTAATTCTGCCATAGATCTATCATGGTGATAGATATCACCTCATGCCCATCATTACACCAGCCTATCCGTCGATGTGTGCGACCCACAATGTCTCAATGTCGACAAAGACTGTCATACTACGAGAATTACAGCGCGGTGGTGACATTGTTGATAGGATTTTCATGAAACAACTTACTTGGAATGATCTATTTGCGCGGCATTCATTCTTCTCCCAGGATTACAAGTATTACCTCTGCATTACAGCCTCCAGCAAAACGAAAGACGCTCAGTCTGTATGGTCTGGTCTCGTGGAATCTAGAATTAGACTCCTTATCGGTGCGCTAGATAGGAAACAAACAATTTCTGTTGCTCATCCCTTCCCGAAAGGGTTCGAAAGAGTGCACTCCGTGAAAGATCACCAGGAAGCAGACGCCGTGAGAAATGGATCGACGCTGTATCAAACAAAGGATCCTAGGGTAGATAGTGGAGATGGAACCGACGATACAGCCCATACCGCTGCCGCAAGCAATGGGGCAGATGACTCTCAAATCTCGGAGCCCAGGGCTAATGGTAACTCTGACAGCCGCACAATCTATACGACTACGTACTACATCGGTCTTGAAATGAGACCTCTAGAACCAGGTAGGAAGGTCAAAAATTATTTTAGCTCGACTAACCATTCAAGGTGCCTCGAGATCACTTGACATATCCACTGATGCTCAAATCTTCAAATCGACATGTATATCGTGGACAAAATATCAACCGGGTATCAATGACTTGGCAATTACCCATGTTCGGAGGTAAGTATCACAATTATTCCACCTAGTTTCTATCTAACTAGCTTAAGTTTCGATCTTCCGGATGACGTTTTCCAACCAGGAGAAATTCGCCCTACGCGACCGAAGAAGAAGATAATCAAGAGATCCGAAGTGACGGCCCAGAAAAGGAGTATTGATGCTCTGGACGTAAGTTACAATAGACGACCGAGACTAATCTTCGGCTAGAAGGGAATATCAAATGGCATCTGAAACATATGGTAAAATTATGTATTACTATTCCTGATACTGACATTAGATGTTTAGGATGCTACCCGACCAGATGCAAAACGTCAAATCTCCGTTATCGGTATATCGGATACGGCGACCCCTGCCTAAATGATGTTTCGGACCTATCCCCATCCTAGCGAAGCCCCTCGGGGCTCGTAATTTATTTTACCGTGACTTACCAACTTTGGCATGTAGCCCTGGATGTGCTGTCTATGTCCTGAACTGATAGAATCATCACCGCTGATTCAATCTAATGTGTAGCGATTTAGCAGCTCAAGATTACGTGCCGAGTCGCCGATCCTCTGTCCGAAGCTCGATTGCGTTTCATTTTTCTGCTGTTATCCGACCCCTTGGTAAGGAAACAAAGTGTCTGCTATCAGGAGGTAGAATATTCTTAATTTCATTGCCTACCCGAGTCTCGGGTTTTCTGGCTAGGTTATCTGTGCCGGGGCGGCAACTGGCGATATAAACGGTTGGTTTCGGTTCTCACTGTACACATGTTATCTAGCTTTCCCAGGGTTGTTTCGTTAGTTCATTAGTTAAGCATCTAGGCGTCTAGGCGAATAAATATACAATTGGGGTCTTTGAGACCTGTAAAACACACTCTTCTTAATTGCAAGATAGCCATGGATGTAATAAATTGGGAACAGGATTAGGCCTATTCGGCAACCATAGTAGATAAGGCAGATGCTGTGCATTACTCCATTGACGAGGGTTCGGCCTAACATTTTAGAAAATTAAATCTTTCTAACAAATGAGATGGCTAAAAGTGAGTCATGGCAATGAAACAATCGCCTTATTGTGACTCGATTTCTCAACCATCTTCCACAGAGCCCGGAAGATAGGTCTACCATAGCCGAGAGGCTTCGTGCGGACATTTCTCAACCTTGATTAAATAATAATAATATCTAGATAGCCACTACGCAATTATCTAAGTCCCTCAGTAGAGTCAGGACGTAGTAAATAAATATTTCAGACATTTTCACTTTCCCTAAATGAAGCCTTATTGCAACGATCACCCAATACATATCTCTCTTCAGTAGATGATCAAAGTGTGTAGTAATATAGTACAATGTGCTAGAAGGAATAACTATGCTAATAATGCTAATCGTAGTAATCGATGGTATATTATGAACCGTCAATCCAAAAAAGCCCTAACATACCTGACAGTTTTTATAATAACAGTCGAGGTAGCCTAGAAACTGCCAAACAACGCCAAGAGATTTCAGTTATTCAATATGTAAAATATCGGGTAAATCTTCATTGGTTCACGGTAAGAAGTTTCAGATCATAATTATCGAATTCTAACTATTCATTGAATGAGAATCATCTCGGCTCAATGCTCCTCATTTACAAGAACACACTCAAGCCGCGGGAAAAGGGATTCTAGTAACTTATTTAGAGTTGCTGGCGGCTTTCAATGTCCATGTATTCAAGGGAGAACACTTTATAGCCTTCTTTGTCTACTTGTTTAAAAAGGCGTTTGCCCCTGATCAAGTAGCCGCTATATTATAGATTACAGTGTATATAGGCTGAATTCGACTCGTGTGAATTCTTAGTATCTACAGATGAGTCGACAGCAAATACATATATATGATCAGTCTGAGTCAATCTTGTCTGAGTGCTTTTCGGTTTTCATACTACTAATTGATCAAGGACGCCGTCTTCGCCAGATCTTTTCTACTCAACAGGATTAATTAGTACTAGTTCGGATCCTTGAATAGTATTTTTGTGGTGGCTACCTAACCTCTCATGGTTCAGAGTTCTTGAAAAGGCTCATTTTAACGAGGTCGATTCAAGTATACATATCAAGGGCCAAAAAGCTTGTATTTCTTTTGCTAACACTGCTATTTCGAGCCAGATTAATATTCGTGCACGTCGATATAGAGTACTAGAAGTATGATATGTAATAGATGAAGATCTAGAGTATGCCGCATCCGGTGAAGACGAGAAATCTCATAGATTCCAGCAAGCGTTGACGGTTGACCGAGCTGCGAGCTCCGTGAGAATACCGTAGGCTTTACATAAATAAAAGAAGAAAACTGGAACTTCTAGGAATCTGAAGCTTCGAAGATGGTGGGCAGCCTCAGGAGTCAGCTGCAAGGCGCAAGCGCGCTATGTAGTTAATGTAGACGAGAAACTGAGCGCTTTGAGTGTCATAAAGATTATATACTACTACTACTTACCTTAAAGCCTTGCCTTAAACCAAAGCCCAAATGTCAGACACTGCATGGCGGTTCATCATAATCGGTAGCTCTACTCATGCTTGCATATGATACTTGACTGTCTAGATCTCGACGACGATAGGCAGAGGTAAGCAAGGATTACTGCCAACAATATCGGCAGGGCAAAGAGCCATCGCAGGCACGTAAACACCTTTGGGGCTGAGGAGGAGGCTATGACTTTAGGGGAAGATTTAGCCAATAATGCGGATGACGCTCGCGGCTCGACAGGGTCAACCAAACTCATTAACGGAATCAGAACAAAAATCGGCAAGATAATCCAGTTTTTCTTTCTCAGAAACCACGAAATGACGCCTGAAAAGGCCATCCACAACTTTTATAAAACGCTAAACATTGGCTTTAACGGAGCCCCGGGTGTTCCAGGTAAGGGCATATTCATTCTCATCCACATACTGAGTTGGCAACTTGGCTCCCAAATGGCCCGGACTCATCTAACTTACTAGCTTTGGCGAAAAGTTCAGTCGTTTCCAACTCCATTTCCTTTTCAAATTGGGCTCTTTTTCCGGTCTCTCTTTTAGCTTGGATAGCATTGTTTTCATCTTACCTGCCTCCGAATCCTCAACACCTCCAAATCCCCCAATTTCCATAATTTCCTCAAGAACCGAAAACAGGACTAAACGCAGAATTTGGCTAACTTTTGGGTTCCAGAAACAATGACAATAGCGATACACTGAATAAAGCAAGCAGAAAATTCTCAAGAAATAATACAGAACTTTTAATGTCCGACGGCTGCGAAATAGGTAATGATAGATAAATAATAATACACACCAAGGGGGAATTTCTCCAAGCCAAAACCTATGACAAGACAAGATTCGGACTATACAATAGATAAATATTCTCTCATATACTAGAAGCAACAGTACTAAATCTCGACAAGGCTGTTATAGCCCACTTGATAAAGAAAAGGACCACTTCAGAAAGGAAATCGACACGATCAAAGTAAAAAAAGCCCTCTCAAGACACTTACCACACTAAGAAGCTCTAAAGAGATCCTCATGAAAGCTCTCCTGCTTTTAGCAAATTCAACAGAGAAAAATTGCAAGAAGCCTCCACTTCTTCAATATCTTTTCTTCCTGTGCTAGCGATATCCTTACCTGTCTTACCCCACGGCAACAAATGTCAAAGATTTTTCTGTTCTTCCTTTTCTTGTCGCTCTTTATGTGACGTCACGACTCCTCGAGCCCTCCACAAGATCGGTTCGCGAACCAAATAATCAGAATCATCGTTATACAGTTTAGCTCCATGGCAAATCGTGTAAACCTATCGTAAAGTTCTCTCCTGAACCCCTTCCATAGCTCTTCAATCCCACGATCACGTTCTTGACAGTGTCAATGGAAAATCAAACCCAAGTTTCTCTGTAGGAGGGAATCATGGAGGAATCCAAAAAGGACTCGCGGGGAAAGAATGGAGGGGGGGGGACTTCAAGAAACAGCTATTTATCACTCAAGAACAGAAGACTTCATATCTTTCTTTATCCTTCAAGTGATCCGGTATTTGGCGCTGAAAGGTAGGGTCTCTACCCTACAAAGATTATCGCTCTGAAGCCAAAAGGGGTTGCAAAAAGTAGTCGTAAGAAAGATCGATTATTCTCCGCTTGCTTCCCAAAGGGAAACAGTGCGGCGTGCTTGCTAATGAAGCAACTTTGTACAAATAAAAAAGCACGACGACAGGCAATTTATATGTATCGCTAATTTCCCTGTTACAGGATGCACAGCGATTTGGAAGAAAGCTTCTACCACAAAGGACCGTATACCAAAATTAGATCCCATATTGCAGATAAAAGGATCCCACAGATAGACCCGCAGAGGGAGTGCTGCCCTTCAACAAAGCCTGATTTCCCTTTCAGGGGTTGACGCGAAGATTTTGTCGGTTCCTTCTTCAATGATCTTTCCAACTCCCACTCTCTCGAAGCATTCACTGTCCGTATCCTCCAACGCCCTTAAAAAAATGACATTCCTTGTATTCAGATAACTCCATGCATCCTTGTACATTGATATTGGCAAGGCATATAGTACCTGTGTGAATGCGTCTTGATCCTGGAAATTGGGATGCTCAAAGGAACCCCAGCCGCAAATGAAGAAAGGTTTAGAGACCGGGTGAACCTTTCTTACATTTCTTTTGGGAGTGGACAGTCTCATTACATTTAAAACTTCCCTAGTTTCATTTTCAAAGTTGTCTTTAATTACGACGGGAAGAAGACGGCCCCATAGGCGGAGTGTGGCGTATTGGTTGTCGATATTAAAGGTTCCCGATATCGATGTATGAGTGGAAGACTTGGAAGATTCATTTTCCATAGTATAGTTCTCTCCACTTTCAGATATAACACCAATAAGCTTGCAAGTACAGGTTGCCGAGTCCTTAAAATTATTCCACGTTACTGGTATCATGATTGAAGCCCACGACCATGTCGAAATGCCGGCAACCCTTTTATGTACAATTTGTTCGTCGCATCTTTGCTCCCATAGTAAACCCGAGTGAATATTTCGAAACCACAAGCCGGCAACATATGATTCAGCAAATCGATCATCGGCATCTAGTTGACGAGCTGGACACCAATCTGTGTACTTATTTTTGTATTGTCCGGAAGCTGCAAGAGAGTGTAATGTGGCACGAAACTCTTTGGCCACTCCAGCAAGTGCAATGATACGGTCTTTTTGCACCTCTGATAAATTCAAATTCGAATATGTCTCAACTATAAGTTGCCAATGCTCCCAAAGTTGCAACAGAGAGCGGTTTGTAAAGCTGATGGGTCTCTCCCAGAAACGAGCTTTATGTTGAAAGGGGACAAGATTTCCAAGCTCATTCATGGGGCCTTTCGTCTGGCAGTGGAAGAATATCCTCTGGCCCGGTTTGGGAGAAGCGAAGCAGGCAATACGACGGCTTAAGCACCATTCCTGAAAGACCCAACCTCGTTTTAGTAAATCGGCAGCTTCAAATGTCTTAGAATAAGCTTGGCCGAGACTTGTGGTGGCTGACTGGTAAAGATAGAAGTATCCTTTTCCCTTCCCGAATTTATCGCGATATGGCAACTTTGCAAATCTGGGTAGAAGCCGACTTGGTATCCTAGAGAGTGCCAGTCCACTGTCTCCGGTGTTAATAGCTGCCGCAATTAGAAGTGTCGACTGCTGGTAATAGTCCGCTATCTTGAGGCACTCTGACTCCCACTCGTTTCCATCTTGTATGATGCAGATGGAGTCAATCCAAACGTAAGAAATTTCTAGTTTGTGAGCCATAAGGAGAGTATCTTTGAAAAGCTGCGGGAGGTCGAATTGCTTCCCAGACTTCCTGTCTTCGTAGTTCTTCGTCGTAGTCTTATTACTCTCGGTTTCTTGAGACCAACGATGACTCAATGTTATATAACGTCCATACTTGCCGAGAGTCTCTTCCAAATGGGCTTCGATGACACCGGAACTGAGTCCATTAATCTTCAGACATCGGGTCGGGAGCGGTGCTTTTGCACAATCCAGTGACTCCCCGGAAACAGTCTTCGAACATGCCGCATGATTTTGGGTACAGCTACGAAGCCAGCCATTCATGCTCGTCATGAATTCATCGCACGTAGGATTATCTAGGGGACGCGGCCCGCTGATGTCTTCGTTGATAATGGCCGGGGTTCCTGTGAGGGTCATCATGTGGTCATTTGTAAACTTTCTCGGATGCTTCAGGGATTGGTTGCGATATAGAGCGTACCTGGATCAGCGGTGGCGACGAACCTTATTGTGTTCACATGCTCGGAATAATCATGATACCCGCCTAAACAGATATCCAGACCATAGATGCCCAATCCGGAATCTACATGTGACGCAGAAGATGCGAAAACGGGTTTGATATGGAACCAGTAAGCCGGTGGTGCGTTTCGGGTAAAACTAGGTAGTTCTGTCATAAAGGAGTCCAGGATAAAAGAACAAAAATTGCAATCAGCCTTGGCGCCGTCCAGTACTCTACCAGATGGGATTCCCCGCTGTGGGCGGTCCTTTTTACCACTGAAGCATTGGATATCAAATCGCTGACAAGATTGACAAAGGGCCATAATGTGGCCAGGTTAACGTTACTATCCGCAGACTGCGGCCAACCTTTAGCGAGCACGTGGTGACAGGTATATAAGAGTCCGAAGAGGCGGAGTTTTTTACTACCTAGGTATCATACCCTGTCATCATACATAGATTGCGGGGCTGTGAGATAGGTTGACACTAGAGTATGTTGCCACCAGTGCCCAGGCTAGTAGCCGACAGACTAGACTACGACACCAGTCTATTTTCATATACATTCTTTATTCTTTATATATCAATTTACAGTTCCATATGGCCGAAGGATCGATCTCGTTGACTACCTAATCAAAGACTCTTTTTACCCTCGCACGTCTACTTGCTCTCGTCTACTTGCTTTCGGACGGACCCCGACTAGAACCCACATTAGCCCTGGAGCGTTGAACAAATGGGAGATGCATATGACGAATAAAATGACTGGTGTTAAAAAAGTCGGCTGGACGAATCACGACCACGGACGCTGCACCCCCTACTCTCGTACCGAATATACAAGCAAGCTTACTGGATCATAGAAAAGCTGCTATAAATTTTATAACTGGCTGTGCAATGGCCAGTGCCTGCACAGCCAACAGGTTCGCAAAATGGCAACCAAAGTTGGTTTAAGTGCTGAACCACCCTTCCTTCTGTAACATCTCCCACTCGATCTTTACACGTCCATCTAGCAACGGCAAATATGAAACCTCGATTTCTCACTGTTGTTCAAGTTCTTTGGATGATGAGAATTATATTATCCTTCAGCACCATCATTATTATGCCGTCATTCCTGGGAGCCGGGGTGAGGCTTGGACCGGAAGCATTCGGGCTGGTTGGGTCAGTTATTGACTTTATACCTCTTGTTTATGAGAACAAGACAAGGTCAATTAAAATTTGTAGAATCATTGTCGTGATGACTAGTCTGACTTTGTCTTCATTGGCCTTGGTCTCCATCGTCTTGCTTTTGCTCTCCCATGCCATGGAAAACGCCCTGATCAGTAATGCTGTATTTCTGGGTTTGTGTTTGCCACTGCTTTGCCTCCATGTCCTCGCCCTTTTTTACCTATCTACTATATATCTTTTGATGTTTTGCATTCCGGGCCCAAGAAAATTACCCAGGGATTATAAACCTTTTGGTCGGACTTTCGATATGCAAGAGCATGATGGGAACAGTAGCGATATCGATGGTCCACTCGCAGCCCTTTTCTTGGAACAACGGGAACGCAAACAGCAGCAAGCACAGCAAGGAGAACTTTTCACCCAGGACAGAAACCAATCTGGGTTAACCCACCAGGTGTGTAATAATCTACCACGGACTACATTTCTTAATATGTTGATATACATTTCTGTGAAGTCCGAAACAGGCAATGTCAATCAGTCGAATGACGACACCTTGAATACTCGACTCACAACTTCACGGTCCGTTCAACTCCAAATATTTTGGAGACCCAAAGTAGGGATAACTTCCATTGCTTCTTTAACTTCAAGTTCCCAAAGGAGTAACTCCCATTCGCCTATGGCATATTTTTCATAACATTCACTAATAACCCCTTTCGTCTAGCCAATTAGATGGCCCAAGCCGCGGACAGAGGAAGGAGACTTTTGGATGGACTCTCTTTTTTTGGCATTTGGGTTCCTCAGTATGGGCCTCCAAATTGGTATGTTCTTATTAATTTCTAAACAAGGAAACTATGATCAATCACTAGAATGGTAAGTCAAGGCCACTGTTGTCACTCCTTTCCCTGATACGGCGACTCACAAATGAGAAATGTTAATCAAATACACCGACAGGAAATGCAAGATATTGCTTACGTACCCTAGTTTGTGGATTACTCATTACGGAACCAAAGTAATACTTTGTCTACTCAAATTTCCATACCGAACTCGAATTATCTTGGGCGTAACGATCAACGATCTACTCAGTATATCCAGTGTGATAACAACAGTCTTCATCATTATAAGCTTTGCCGTAATGATAAATGTATCGGGCGTTCTGAAGGATGATCATGCTATTCCTGCAATTATACATTTAATTACATCGAATATTTATATATCGTTCTTTATGGTTGTCCTTCCATGTTTTTTTTATAATATGTAGTTTTGTGCATGTACATATATTGTAATACCTCGGGACCTGGCGCGGAACATTCCTTCTTTTATTGCACTTTGCTACAGTGGTGGTAAGCGCCTTTCTCCGCGGTCAACACCGCGGTCAACCATGAATGGAAAGCTTTTGGGTTTGTCCAGGCTTTTCCTATAAAAGGCACCCCTCATGTAATTAGAAGAATAACAAGAATCAATAAGTTTACATCGCATATATGCAACTCGTATATAGCAAACCAACATTTTGCAATTGATGGACACTAGGATACGTCCGAATGCACAATGAAATGACCAGAGAAGCTCTAAATGATCCTATCTAGGCTATCTAGATGATATCTAGAGATGATGATGATGAGGATGAGGATGATCCGGGGGAAATCCCCCGGAGGGACTTGCCACTGCTTGGTGGCAAATATATGGGACAGATCACGTGACACCCGGTGGAGGGTACTATTATTATTTGATCCCGACCCTATTGTTGCGTACGAATGCTGCCCTTTACTTTGTTTGATGTTTGTATTTGGGGTAAAGAGGATCGCCGACACGAGAAGAGTCTAGGATCCATCTATGAATTACCAGTGTAGATTTCCGCTCACGGACTTGTCCATACCTTTTAAACTTGAGAACAGTCTCTGGACTATTCTATGCATGCCGTAAACTTTTACAGCCATAATTTACAAGTACCTCGCGATCTGTGTCGATCCTTCAACAGAAAGCCTACTCTTCTGTCAGTTGAAGCACCAAATCTTCAATTTTCCGAAGCTTGATCATGGTCCAGACTCCACTTTCTTTTATAATTAGGGTTAGCCACCATCAAATATGGGATTGGTTTAATTTACCGTTCGCAGCCTATTTGCCGTTAATTATATCGGTTGCCGCCAATTAACACCCAACTCTGGATTGGGTCCGGAGGATGCGCGGATTGTGGGCCTGGATAAATAGAATCGGCAGCGTCGTTGATGGCTCTGCGCACAATACACGTAGTAAGCAAGGGCGTGGCCAGAACTTAAAAAAAGCTAACCTGAGCATAGTAGACCTCACGGTTCCTATGTTCCGGATCCGACCCTGAACTGTCACACTTCGCCGTGGAGTTCATGCATGTATTGCCAGTAGAGCTTCTTCAAAAAAAGCTTCTAGATATATCGACTGCGAAATGAACATGTGGCCTGCTTTGGTTCTGCGACTGATCATCACGGACACATGACGAACTTCCGCCAGCATAATTCGAGGAACATGTTTCAACTTATCAGATACATTAGGGACAATATTTCCTGAACCTATTTCACCGGTCAGCTTTCCGGTGCCGAGTTTAAAACAAGCGGACAGTGGCTAGTATTTGTTTCGTCTTCCACAACTTACAAGACAGCCTGAGAACTTCATCTTCACTCTGCAGGACATTAGCCCTTTCTAATAACATTGTTCTGGTCTGAAACCGGAATGGAATTTGGCGAGCTTAGCTGTCGGCCGAGGTCTCATGCTGTATCATATGCATTAGTATTCGCACGGAGCGTGCTTCAAAGAAGCTATCATAGACATCTGTAGTGCAAAGTTCAAAGTATGATATAGATTTTATTAGGCTTATTGGCTCGACACGCCAACGGGAATTGATAATATGGGTAACAAGTCTGGATTCCTATCTACCCACGAGGTACACGACTGTCTAAGACTGTCTGCCTTAAGAGATACCCGCAAGCGACCTAAAGATGAGAAATTTTAACATGCCTCTTTAACATATACCCTGTGACAACCTGAACTCCACAAGCCATTCTGTCGACTTGGTTAAGCCATCCGTCTCCATCTCCTGACTGCCATACAGTAGCCGTAGGAAACTCCGCAGGTACATAGGAGAGAAGTATTAAGGGATAGAGGTAGAATTTTATTCGTTGTCATCTCCGTCGTCGCTCCACGACGCCATTGTCGATGACCCGTGGCAGCAGAACGACCTGGCCTGAGGAAGATCTGGTCGGATAATTCAAACGATACTCATTAAGGATGCGGCAAAAGAATCTATCATTTTTTTTAGTTTGAGCCTGGCCCTTCCTGTGGAGTCTGACCCACTACGCTAGCACCGGGACGAGTGTGGGTCGGCAAGGCTGAAAAACGCTTAACTTAGAACAAGCCTTTAAATTAAATTAAAAGCGACAACCAATCGCAACAGTGCTGTCTCGCGAGGCCGTTCTATGTCTTGCGTTCAGATGCCTTGCAGGATGAGCCTGACGCGTTACAATTGGTTGGAACTTGCAATTGGCAGGCCCTGTTCAGTGTCCAACCAATCCAGGATCTAAGGAGAATGTGATCCCTTTTGCACAAGCCAATGTTGGAATAGCGTAGCGATGATTGTCTGAGGGATGCGCAAGGGCCGGGAGTTAGCAATCTAGTCCAAAAACCGGTACCCATTGATTGGTTTAGATCTGGACCCCCCTAGTTCTGGACCCATGAGATGAGATTGGGGCGTTATCATAGAGCGTCTCTCAACGATGCAATCACGTCCCAGTAATGGCAATACAGAGAACTGTCGCATGCGTATGGGAGCTAGCCTTTCTCTGAACGCGGATGCCAATTTTAGGTCGATCCACTGCTCGCGAAGATTAGAGATATACCTATGGGATTTTTGCCCATATGATGATATAACTACACATAACAACTTATCTCAGCAGGCTCAGACAGGCTGTCTCTCTACTCATGAGTCATCTCGGCCTTTTATATCTCAATACTAAAAATAGCTAACTCCGTTGGGAGCTATAGAATCTTCTCTTAGCTTTCTTGCGCTACCTCAGCAACCTCATCGCCAGAGTTTTCCCACAAGTAGTTTAGCTTTGTCTACACTCGTACGCTCAGTCAGGCCTTGTGAAAAATACTTTCCTCCGATTCCTACTTTAGCTAAGCGTTGGCGCAACACCCAAGGTAGCTGTCGTCTGAGCCAGCTGAGATAAATAACAACCAGTTGTTCTTAGAAAGGCATCGATCAATATTAAATCGCACACTAGGGCTAGTCAAGATTGAGGGCTAGTTATGTTTGCTTGCTAGTCGTGTTGGGATATCGATTCTTCAAAACTCGGGGACTGTAACGCGGGCTGCGCTACGATAGGTATTCATAAGGGTCTTGTAACGATCGGATAAAAGGTAGGTCTGTAATATAAATGTATTGAAGCCTGCCTCCTCAGAGTAATGGCAAGCTGCTGGGCTATACATAGTCTATATGATATACAATAGGGCTTCTGCCCTCGTCACTTCGACACCGCTGGCATCACTTCGCAGGAATCCGTTACTTGTTCCGAATTAATTAATACCATCAATTCGCTCCATGATTGTATTCGTCGGCTTAATCACATTGTTGAACGCCGTGACGCCCTCCTTTTTTCCGCTTCCTCTGTTCAAACTCCATAACTCGGTCAGGACAGTGTAAGTTATTAACTGGTTCCCATGTATTATCAGTGTCATCGTATCCGGTCCAGTTAACGAGACATTCCGTAAGTCCTCACCTTACTCGCTTGTCTAGGATGCGTTCGACTTGGAATTCGTCGTCATAAGCGCTCACGTCTTCTTGGGTTTTGTCGAGTAGGGATATGTGGAAGATTGGATGGATTCGCATTCGGCTTGGAAGTTTTAGTTTGTAGTTGTCATGCTCTAATACTTCGTCAATCACAAATGGTCCTATCCTCAAATGGTCGAGTTTCGTCGATCGTCGATCCGTTTTAATATTGAATTCCTTCCTTCCTACCGTTCGTCTTCGTAGATATACCCGTTGTCCCTTTTTCAAGCTTGTCGAGTCGGTGCGCTTTTCGTCGTATACATGCTTCTTGCTCATCATCTTGCTCCATTCCATATCTTTTCGTACCTCTTCATGAATCACTTTCATCATCTCTTCGTGTGGTACTCCTCCATCTTCTCGTTCTTCAAATCCTTTCAGTCGGCGTGTCCCAAACGTAACAAAGTTAGGTGTCTCTCCGGTCGTAGCACTCCTAGCATCATTGATTGCGTATTGGGCGATTGGTGTCAGCTCGACCCAGTTTTCTTGCAGGTAATCTAGATAGTGCCTGAAGTATGCCTGCAGCTCTTGAATCTTTCGCTCGGTTTGCCCGTCCGTCTGCTGGTGGTGCGCGGTTGACAACGTTTGTTCTGTGCCGATTTCCTTCATGGGTTTCTTCCATCGTTCGTTCGGTTTTGAATATACGGTCCCTGTCCGATAGGATCCGTCTTGGGATACCAAATATGGCGAATATCCGTTCCCATAAAAGGTGAAAAATCTCTTCTGTTGTAGCCGTCTTCTTTGGTGGGATCAAGATTGTCCGTTTTGAGAATGTATCTACCACTACTAGCAATTCGTCCAGCTTCCCTGTCCATAGCGTGTGCTCCGTTGGTGGTATCTCCAGAAAATCTGCGGTTAATAATTCCCATGGTCTTGTTGGCTGTAACTCGTCGATTGTCATTTTTCCCTTTGGTTTTTGATACCTGTTTTTATTCTTGTTGCATTCATCACAAGCGGTCACATATTTCTTAATCTTTCTGAACATTCCCGAAAAGTAATAGCTTCGTTGTATCTTTTCCATAGTTCTGGTGTCCTTCTCTAATGTCTCCAGTTGGCTTATTTCTGCTCAAATAGCGTAATTAGAAGCGTCTGCGTGCATCCATATCTGTTTCTCTGGGTCATGTAATATCAAGATCTGATTCTTTTTGTAGCTATTTTTCACTTCATTGAAAGCATCTTCTTCTCGCTGTTTCCAGTTAAATATTTTTCCTCTAATTTTTTCGTTTAGTGGTTCCATCTTGTCGGTAAAATGGTCTATGTATTGCCGATAGTAACCTGCCATACCTCGGAACTCCTCG
>NPHW01002368.1:0-24884 GCA_002240705.1 Elaphomyces granulatus
ACAACGAGGCGACCAAAGTCTTATACGAAGAAAATGAGTTTCGGATCCGTCGCGTTGACAGGAGCAATCCAAACGTCTCACGCTTGAGGCGTGCAATGGCTAATATCGCCCGAAGACCTCTTTCCGACTGGTTAAGAGACGTGAGAATCCTGACTCTGTTCCTGCTTGAGCACCCAAATCTGACCCATTTGTGTCTCGACATCGGAGGGAGGGCAATTGAGAAGGACGATATCCAGGTTCACATCGAAAACGTCCGGCGGTGCCACGAACCGTGGTACCACCTTGATGCACTACGATTTCCGCGTGGTGACCTACGCCCCAACTACCAAGCCGGCACCATCGCAGCCGGCACCATTGTTGCCAATACCCGGATCACAGCTCATCCCATCTCCGGCGGCCTCAGCAGTGACACGCGGCCGCTGGGGTTGTGCATGATATGAAAGATTATTTTGAGAGATGGGTCGGGAACAATAAACATTTTATGTGGATAAGCAGGAGAATAATCAAAAATACTACGGGAATTAACGACTTGTTGGATATTGCAGTTCCTTTTCTTTCTTTATAGGTGGAATTTTCCTTTTACCTTTTACCGTCGATGAGCTTTGTAAATTGCCGGTAATTTCCGTCTATTGTCTTCATATCATCTAACTATACACACCTATATGATATCAGATTCACAGAGCGGTCAGCTATGTAACATACAAGACGGTCAAGGAGCTCGACCTGGCTTTAAATATCCCACCTGTATACGACGAAGCAGACGATGTAAATATGCATTCAATTCCTACATTGGTCCGCTTTTCGCTTCCGGTGGTCAGATTGACCACTTCAAAGTTCATCCTCTCTCTACCTAAACACTAATAACGATAAATTCAACTGGATATTGTCGATACCTGGTTTGTTCCGTCTCTCCCATGGGTGACTTTTATGCCTTTAGCCTCTACCGAAATCGTCGCCGCTCCTTGGTGGGAATGTGAGATCTCATTCCAACTAGTATATAGCCCTAAACCACAATGCCACACAAACGTGTTCCCATTCTGGGACCGCATGGCAGCAATTTTTCAGATGTGGTTGGAGCGACTCTTGATCGTCGCCTCTGCGCATTATTCACATGGGTATATGTATACTGGTGATATGTCTCAACAGCAGTCATACAGGCGAGGCCTGTCTCCACTCTACTATTGTCAGTGTATGGCTGTTTTAACTACATGGCTGTCAAGCTTCTGAGCTCATCATCGTCGCCTTTCGCTCGATATGATCCCATAATTCTCCTACAATTCCTTTTATTAGCCAGGTAGTTTTAATCAATAATCATCTTATTATTAACACCTTCCGATCCATGCTCGTATGATACCATATTCGTAGCGTGTCCCGGTTTTGATGGAGTACCTTATAGTGGGTACTGCTTCCTATAATAGACAAATTACTGTAGAAGACACTGCTGATCTTCGTTTAGCTATCGGATGTATCATACATACGAGTGCTGGTTGGAATCGATAATCAACATAGCTTTCACACCCATCACTTTTTTTTTTTCTAGTATAAATTTCATAATATCAGGAGCTTCATCCCAGCAATACTGCCTGTCTTTGAAGCTAGGATTTTAGCCTTCTTGATTGGTTTACATCCAGTTGCTATTTCCGTCACCAGTTGAGTGACAGTTCTTGCCTCCTATGATATCTGTAGATTTAATGCTATGATATATATCAGATCGGGGACAGTGATTAATGGAAGGAAGATATAATCAAGAAGGAGAGAAATGACTTGCAAGCGAACAAAAGTATGTACATATGATATGATGGACAAAAAGGGGACGAGAGAAAACAGATTATCGGGTTGGTATCATGCCAAAGGGTCGGAATATAGTATAGCATTGGTTGACAGGCAATTTGAAAAGGTATGCAGAAATAAAATAAATCAGATTGTTGGGTTCGTATGCGGAAATCGGATAGATCGAAGGGTTGATATGTTTGAGCAGTTGGCGAAAGAAAAGAGAAGGCGAAAGATTTAGGAGAGTAATAAATTTTATACATCGGCATCATCCATAGAAGTCTCGGCCCTCCAAGGGTATAGGGTGGGATACTCCTTTATCGATTATGCAACCGAGAACTGCTGCAGAAAAGCCAGGTAAAAAGCGCCCGAGGGCACAATGCTTGTCTGATTAGCATTGGTATCTTGCAAACCACACTGTGTGATTCTGATGAAGTCAGAAAAAGCTTAATGTATTTTGATGTTTACACCTGGAGCAACCGACTCAGGAGCAGCAGCCACTAGTAGTTAGTAACAATTTGCGAATAGCTGGGAAATCTGAATAAATAATGATGAAGGGCTCTTCAGAGGGAAAGAAGTTCTCAATTCACTATCTGGGAAGACACTAGTTATATTACATGTGCGGTGGGTCCGCGAGCCAATGAGGATATGATATTGAACTTTTTTGGTAGAAACAGGATCGCGTTGACCCTGATCTATTAATGAATGGTAGAAAAGATGGTTTGCCCTCATCTTCTAACTGGAGCCGGACGTATGACAACCAGCTCGCCGAGCCCAAACCCTAACGAATAATAGGTAACCTCCGGGATCTCAACACAACAACTTCCATCCCTCTCAATCATCTCAACTAACCCCATTATTTCCCTGCTGGTCACGGCCTCAAAGGCGAAGCGGTGCTGCATCGTCACCTCATCCATCTCAACCGAGTCCCGCGTCTCTGTGTGATCGAGGGCCCTTGACGAGGTCAGAAACAGCTTGATGTAATTTGATGCTTAGAACTCACCTTGGAAATGAGCCGTCCTTAACTACCTTCATAGCTAGCCTTAGCCGATCTGAAGGCCATAGCGGTAGAGGTTTGATCTTGACGAGGGAATCATCTGGGCGATGGATCACAACCAAGTCCCGCGACAATGTGTGATTGACGGCCCTTAACGAGGTCAGAAACAGCTGGATGTAGTTTGATGCATAGAACTCACCTTGGAATTGAGCCACAGAACCCTTCTGGTACCATCCAGTTCGACTGATGAATCTCAACCAAGCCCCAACCAAGCCCCACGACAATGTGTGATTGGTGGCCCTTGACGAGGTCAGAAACAGCTTGATGTAGTTTGATGCTTAGAACTCACCATTCACCAACCACTCCCGGCCACCATCTCAGCCAAACCCGGCATCCCTGTGTGATTCCGGGCCCTTGGCGAGGTCAGAAACAGCTTGATGTAGTTTGATGCTTAGAACTCACCATTCACCAACCACTCCCGGCCACCATCTCAGCCAAACCCGGCATCCCTGTGTGATTCTGGGCCCTTGGCGAGGTCAGAAACAGCTTGATATAGTTTGATGCTTACTACTCACCTTGTCCCAGTTGACTTCCCAACCAATTCCCGCAAAGTGTTGAATGAGAGATTTGATAGGCAGGTGCATACGCGTGGTGTCTAAAATCGATTGCCCGAGTTTCCTGCTGCTGCCGACTGCTGAGGATATTACCGGTATGTTTCTCGATAGCTGGGTGGTCATGCAATCTTAGCACGCTAGATCGATGGTCATGGCCGTTCAGATAATTGCATCGCAAGCGGGGATGATTCAACAAGGATGACTGAATTTGGACTTCCAGGTCGGAAAAATGGATTCGCTTGTCCAAGTGTAGTGATCCTCAATAAGTGTTCCATCCCTTCTGTGTCCAAGGACTACATAAGACTTATTGCTTAGTCAAGAATAATTCGATGCACTCAACCAAGGTTTCCGAACCCAGGCTGCACAGTACATGGATCTCAAGGGGTAATATTTTTTGATGGAGAGCAAGAGGAGGATGGAAGATCGTTGCTGTAAGTTTCCTCGATTGTATACAAAAAAAGTGTGGGAAGATGGGTGGGAAGAGGAAAGAAAAGGCAAGAGCGGGGGAAAGACAATCTATTTAAGCGATTTTTAAGTCACAAGTCAGGTGATTTTTTTTTTTCGGCCGAGTGACAAGTGATGCCAGATCAGTGCCTGAGGATACATGTTCACTTAAAAAAGGTCCTCAAATTTTGTTCTCGGAGCCCTCTGTCTCTGATTTTAATTTACTGGCTCGGTCATGGCCGTTCTGAACGGATTCCTGATTGAATTTCGAATCGGATAAATACCTAGGTATGTAGTATATCATGGTGAAAGTTAAAGTGACATATTAACAGTTCTCAGATCATTAGAACAGACCATAAAATGTCGCTATAAATGACGCGATCGAGATGGAAAAGGCCAATAAGCCATTGGTCATGAGATTATTGCCCTTCCGCCATATGTTCAGAGATGTTGCTGGTGTTGCAGGATTTATGCTGCAGCGTTGTATAAAGAGCTGGCATTTGAGCAGAAACGTCTATCGAATGATTCAAATCCATCAGCAGAGCTTCCCCAGTGTACAGGATTTATGAGAACCTCAATGGGCCTGCCATGATGATGCGCGTACAACGTCCAGCGATAGTGATACAATGAGAACAGGCTGCTTAACATGGATGATTGAGCCTCAGACGTCTAAGGAAGAGCCCCCGCTGTGAGGAATCTGTCAGTCGGACGGTTGCGATTTGGATCGTACACTTCTGTAGTCGAGTGAAATTCATTCCTGTGGCGGCGTGGTAAGCAAAATGAGGTGGTATATCAACTCAGTTGATCATTTACGCCGTCGGCATGTTGCCAGACTCTCGCAGTTCAGTTGATTCTCCCTTTTATATAAAGCATTTGACCTAATGAATTGGTCTCTTCAAAGTTATCCTCATTGAGAGATTCGTACCGTGTTCCGTCCGATTCTCCCTGACTCCCGTACATAGTCTCGTCGATTTCCTCTAAGCACTTGAACTAGGTAACTTCGTAACACCTACTTGAGCAAGAAAGCCTAATACTACTAGCATCGCGATATCATGCAGTCTGTATATGGACGACAGTTCAATCTCTCGGTGAGGAAACCTGCTTATTGGGATTAGCCTGGTCTGTAGTAACTTCTTCGATGTGTAGATGTCATGGTTTTTCATCTCCATGATTCGCTGGATGCCCATCTGTCAGTTTACTGGATTTTTCAACCGTCCCGTTGAAAAATGTACTTCATATACGTTCAAGGAAATTATATATATATTTTTATCCTTGACATTCTAAGGACCGATCTGTGGAAATATACTACAGAGAATAGAGGTAAGAATGTCGTTTCCTGTTTTTAAGGCCCGTCGTCGCTTGCAAGCAAAGATAATTATATATCCCAAAGCAGAATCCCAGGCGCCATTTCCGTAGATCCCAACTTATTAGATTGTTGGGAAAGTGGTTTCTAACGTGAACTCGACCCGAAAGTGCAGCCGAGGGTAAAAAAAGGAAAAAGGAGAAGGAAAAGAAAGGTGGATGACCAGAGAGTGAGAATATCCCATATACCGTAAATACATAGATTCTTTGTCTCCCTTGGCTGCATCTCAGGTGATGGCAATGTAGTGATGAAGTGACAAGCATTCATATAAAATACAACGTGCATGTCATTGCTTTCATACTACTGCGTTTCTTTTTGCATTTGATCACTCTTCCGAACTTATTTGTTAAATGCATGCCTTCATCAGTAGGTTCGGTAGCGAAGACATATCTCTCTTAAAACTAAGAATTGCCGACACCCAGATATTAGTCGCAATTGTTGGCATGATCAGTTCTAGGACCTGGACGCTCAATAAGTTCGAGCCAGGTTTCTCAAATACCAGTCAACTAATCTTCGTCCAGCCTTAGCTTCACTGATGTGGATTAAGTCCCCTTCAATAGCGTAATCCAAGTCGCTAGCATTAATGGGTTCTCCCTCAAGTAGGACACCTTCTGCCCAACGAATTTGACGAGACCGTTGCTTATTCACTAATAGCCAGGAGCGTAGTTTGTCCGCATCAACCTCAAGGAACCCGGCGAGCTTCTTTAGATCCATGGTGGTATAGAGCTTCAAATACGACTTCACAGTAGGGTTGAAAAGCGTGTTGCGAACTTCGTCCATGAAGATGGCGGTGTGATGGTCAACAGGATCAATGTTCAGAGATGGGTTGTCAAAATCTGGAGGTGTTGGGGTGATGAACTTGGGGCAAGCTGACCGGAAGAGTTCTTCGAAAAGTGGGAGAGCCTCGGGTCCTCCCCGCTGGAGGCGGTTAAATTGCTCTCCATACTTCTCACGCAGAGCAGTGTGAATTGTATCATCCAGTCGAGTGGGATGGAAAGCGACACAAATTGCGATCAGGGCATACATCTGATCGTTCTTCTTGGCGATTGCATCGTAGCTGTTGCTACCCTTCTGGAAGTTCTTAGTTCGCGACACGTAAACAAGAATGTGACTGAACATGCGGATAGCATCGGCATAGCGACGAAGCATCATGTAAGAGAAACCGACGTAGTAGTAGGTGGTGAAATGAGCTGCCATGACGCGAGCGAACATAGCTTTCTTGTTCATCTCGATGTCGTCGAGTGTTTTAAGTGCTAGGCTGAAGTCTCCCAAAAGGCAATGTACACGCAACAATCCAATGATCGAAAAATAACCCAGCATCTTATATAACGGGCGAGAGCCATACTCTCCAGCCACTGACATAGAATCCTCCCCACGCTTTATAGCGGCTAATTGCTCATTGATCTGCGATCTCTGAATGAGAGAATAGAGGACGTTCAAAACCGAATAGCAGCCCCATGTGTTAGGATTCTCCCGTAGAAGTTGTGCCTCCTCCTCGTTAGAACCGCTACGCGCGACACGGTTGCGATAACGACAAAAAGATTCAAACTGGTAGATAAATTCATCGATCACATCCCAAGCCCAGTAATACTATTACACAGTTAGTTGAATACTACGCTTCAACAGCGACCTCATTTAAAGACTTCGAAATGAAGGTTAAACCAAGCCAGCGTCATTGGAAGTACTCTAACAGAAGAAGTATTACATACAGAAGGAACCTCCAAATCCACAGGGCCGTCCGAGTTCAAGATATAATGGAAAAGACTGCAGTAATTGTCGTAACTCGCAAATTTAGTTTCCAATGTGGCTTGAAATTCGAGCGGTGTGGCCGCAGCTGCCAACTGTGCTTGAAAATCCTGGGTGTGAGAGGCTGCTCCTATAGACGTGGTCCGCTCCAGTTCACTTAGGCCATCATCAAAGTGCACTTGCTCCCGGTAGTCATTGACGAGGGCCTCCTCCTCGACATCCGACTCATCACCCAGACCTGGCCGCACGTTTGAGCGATCGTCGTACGACATGGTAGATAGGGTTCGATGAAGCTTCAAGAATTCCGATGGACGGAGGAAAATTTGCGAGCCCCAAGCCTACCAAAATGTCCTTTCGTCGCCAATGACTGTAGAAATCCGCACGAGCCGAATTTTGATGGTTTTCGCTTGCACAAAGACTAAAAAAGTTATCGGTTATCTCAAGGTTCCACTTATATCAGTGCCTCAGGCTGTACTCTAAGGATTCGCACCCAGCCACATTTAATATATGTAATCACCGGTGCCTCACCATTTGTTTCTTGTGGCTGTAAAAATGTCATGAAAGTCGTCGCTTTATTTTTACAACTAAAATTTATATCTAACCTTTTAAATTATAGGGTCATGGCCGTGGACCTAAATACATAGTATTAAGCGTCAATCGTGAGACAAATTACGAAAGGCTTCACCCTGTAATCGTGGTGTCGTACCATGGTATTTAATGTTATGGAACGATTGAGAATCTTGATGTGAAGCCCTATTAACCGTATCTCGATTCAGACTCGAAGGGTTTCTTAAAAGAAGACTGCATATGCTATGAAAAAAGAGGAAAAAAGAGGATGAGTGATTTTATTCGGGGCCTCCACCAGATACACCGAGTAAGGCGCTGCAGCTGGTTGAACACAATGATGTCTACCTCGATGATCGTCGAAGGGGATCCAAAAGGATAGATTTTGACAGATGTAACAGAAAAGCAGGATGGATGCTTGGAGTCTGAGAATGAGGTGGTTGCTGAAATGGAGATTTTATGATATGGTAAATTGTAATGCGCTGAATCCTACAGGCATTCTTGTCACTAACCACTTGTAGGAAACTGACTCGTTCGAAAGACATTTAAGCCAAGCATAAATAAGTACTATTAGTGTTACGGAACGCAGTTATGAGCATTGGCCAGACTTCTCGGCTCTGACTGGCTCTGGACAATTACCATATCTGGCATATTCGCTGTGGGTGCAAGGACGTCGGAGATTGGATGCTGCTCTTCAGAACAGTCCTTCGGCTCTTGCTTGTAGAGTTCTGTGCGAGCTGGAATTTGATCCTTGCACAAGCTGTCACTCGCAGAATTAGAAGCAACGGAGGAATACTTGATGGAAAATCCGAATAAAGAATATAATCGCCCTCTGCCCTGGAGGGCTAGTATGATTTTACGTGGATTACAAAAAGTTGAACGCCATCACAAAGAAGAATATTTCCTTGATCTAGAAAACTATAACGATTGAGTAAGATACTGCTTGCGCCTAAAACGCGCGCTTTATGGTCGCCGCTCCCCGATTCTTTGGCAACAAGAGTTTTCAAGAGCCTCGGCCGAGACCAAATTCTCGAAGAGCCTTGTCTTTTATCAAACGGTCAGGTAATTGTGTTTTTTTTTTTTTTTTTGCGTCGATGACATCGCCCTTCTGGCCAGAAAGGAACACCGTGGTGAGATGCTACGTCTAGAAGTACTACGACGTGCATGGCCACTCGGGATGCGCATGTTCATGGGACAACCGAGAACTTACACCCCAATCAGAGTTTCAGACCTGTCAACCAGCTCAGCAGAAGGCAGGGTGAGGAACCTTCACATTTGATTTTTTATTGATGTATGCGTCCTGGCAGAGTCAGAGCTTTCGCTGCTGGCGATCACGTCGGCTTTTAGATCATCTCATCAGGGTGTTCCTTTCTGTCCAGAAGGACGTCCGACGATGTCATCGACGTAAAAAAATTATAATTAGAATATCCGACCGTTTTAGAAAAGACAAGGCTCTTCGGGAATTTGGTCTAGGCCGAGGCTCTTAAGAATCGTCAAGGATACTATTTAAAAGTACTTGATTCTAACAAATCTTCGACCTTCTCTTACCCTTGAGTTGGCTATCTTTGACTCTCTTTCCCCTGGATTCTTGACCCCTTATATAGACGAATTCTCCCTTATTCGAGTGTCACATAGTTCCACCAGTCGCCTCTGATTAGAGACGGGAACTTGCTGCCGCTCGCTAATTGTATATACATATGGCCGAACAAATACATGATCGGAGATTGCATTTTCTTGCAACTTCCAGTCCGACCATTGCCCAACAGCATATCCATAATGGAAGTCAGGTTTCGTTGTGGAAAGAGCTAGTCCGTATACGATATTGTATGGCAACCTCTCAGTAGACTTTTGTGATCTGGCTCTTATCTGTTGCGCCTTCGCCATCGATCCACTTCCGCTATGATATGAAGGATCATAAAAGTGGTCCACCCAGGCCAAAGCTCAGATAGAACTCTCCACGATCTCTCGTTATTGGACAGTATAGGAGATTGCATTGATAACGGTTTTCATGCATTCCTTCCACCTTATCCATAGCTGGTAAGGGCTCATTTGGTGAAGTTATCGGAACGGATTATTATGCCGGATAAAGCATTGTAGAGCAGTTAGGACCTTGGCCTTCCGCGCAGCAAGAAGGGATTCAAGTCAGTGTCTACTAGAGGATGGTTTCGTCCCCAGAAAGCCTTTCGATTGATAATGATATATGGTCTTAACTCCAGGCTCGGTAGGACGTCAAGTGGCCCAGCAGCCTGTGGAATGACAACATTGAATGAAATACCTCTGACTGAATGGTAATTGACTGGAGATGAGCGGCCGCTCAGTCGCAAGTTGCAACTTCAAACAAAAAGAGGATGGTACTTGGCATTCCTACTGCGATCTTCGACCACGGGTGGATAGTGCTGATATAGTCACATTGACCAGATTCTTCGCCGAGAAATTAGGGGTTGTAACTCGGTTTAAGGGCTGTGGCATGGCGAGTAGATATCCCGGGTGTCGGCCATAGCATCGATGGTGCCTTTAACCTTTTAACCGCTGTTGGACTGCAGTCCATAGTTAGTACTTGGGTCCTAGTTAGATAGTAGATATCATTTAATCATGTGAATATCATACAATAGTCATAAATACATATTTCACCCTCGATCGAACGCCCTTTTGGTATCGAGATACCCGCACCCTGACATGATCAAGCCCTCTTGATAGCCCAGTTGACCTCCTTGATGCTCACCTCTTCGCCTGTTTTCTCATCATAGTCAAACCATTCCCCCTCTGATAAGTCAATGTTCGAGAAGCGGGTCGATGATTCAATTCCTTTTGCTTCCCAGTCACCCTGTTTTCATGTCAGTGCCTGAATGCCAATAAAACATGACACATTTGATGGGGATCAATGAGCAAGCACTTACGTCTGCTTTGAACTCAACAAACTCGAGTCCGCGGCAGTCAATCTCGATAATCCTTTGGGCCTTCAGTCCGTCGTCATAATAATATACATGTGGCCCTGTAGAGATTGAGGCAGAGTGTGTCCTCTTAGAGTAGTAAAGACAGAATTAGCACTCCGAGAGAACAAGCTGCTTTCTCGCAAAATTATATAAATCACTATGAATAGGACACAACGAGCATAGCATAGTACCAACATCATTAGGTGAAAAATATTAACATCGCGGCTTCGCCGACTTACCTGGCACAATCTACATTTCCACACGAAGTTTGCCTCTCCACGGCTGCCCGAAATTTCATGCTTCTCCTACCGGTGCATTTAGTTAGTGAGTCATGCCATCATTGACGCCTCTTGTACCAACGGAGATAAAGAGGAAAAACAGAGCAGATACTCTACTAGATACCATCTATATATGTAGAGTTGGGACTCACAAAGCGATTAAAGCTGATCCAATTCGGGTGAATCTCCCGGCATGAAGTGCATTGCACCTTGAAAGTGAAGAAATATGGTTCTTCAGGCGTATCTTTAGGCCGGAGTTCTGTGATTCTAGGAAATGGGTCGAAGTTAGTCAAATAAAGATTGCCAGTGCATCAAAGACGCATGTATCTCTCTTATCTGTTCCAGATGCTAACCACTTGCAGAGGTGAGAATATTATAGCTGAAGGGACAAGATAGGCGTACCCAGAAAGCTCAGCAGAGAGAACTAGAGAAAGCATTTCGTTAAGCCTGATGTATTTACTATGTTCTGCAGATGAATTTCGGACTGCGGGGTGGATTGAAGGTGTCAGGTTTTTGAGGTTTTATCGCCTGAGAAGTGACGTGGGGTCAACCACATGTTTGTCAAATACTCCATGAAAATTAATAAATCACCATTATACAAACCCATATCGCCACCATCTTGTAAGACACCATCGGTGATGGGTTTCAAGGTTTGTATTCACAATTACATAAATAGATGAGAACCAAAAAATTCAAGTTACAAGCTAGCTGCTAGGGTATGAAAAGCAGAAAGCTCAAGAAGACTTTCCTCGATGAAAATCCCAAGTAGACGTTATTATAGGTCAATCTTATTAATACTCGCTCGTGGCCCTACTAGTAGAGCTGATTCTAATTAATATCTACGAGGTTTGTCCGCGGGTAGGGCCTGAGCAATCCACGAGGAAGAACTGATTGAAATGAATTACTTTGCCTATGATGAAGATGTATTTATATCACCTAAATAATATGATAACCTAGCCTAGGGGCAGGCTTCCTACGTAGATAAGAATGTGTACAAGAATGTATTTATCTGTGTGGGAAAGATTCTTTTCATTGGTGTGACACCCAAGGGGATGACGATTCCAATAGTGGATATTTAAGTCAACAATTACCTATCTAACTAAGTAATTGTAACGTTGTTCATTCTTCTCCTGCTTGTCCACAAATAAACTTAAAATAAAGGGTCAAGAGCCCTCCGAATACATCAACATTGCAAATGCTTCACTGGTAATGTGGTAATGCCCGAGTGTGAATACTGCCGGTGACTGGCAGAACAAGGCCAGGATGGGAAGCTTGCTCTACAAGCTGGGGTTGCTCCTAAGACCCCCGACCTGTTACAGCTGTTTATCAGGCATATTCTGTCAGATTTCCAGCAGATAACATTTCTGGATATCCAGTACATGTGTGACCAGACACTCTTTGAATAACCAATGAAGCATGGCCTGGAGATCCAGTAATGTTGTTAGTCCAACCGGAAACCCGATAGGATAAGCTGCGAAATGCTGAGATCTTGAGGACAACCCTCAACCTGTGTTGTAGAGCAAGCCGCTCATCCTGGCCCTGCTCACCCAAATTGGAATCAAATACAGTTAGTATCACGTTACCAGGCGCTTGCAATGCTGCTGTGATTTTCGAGATGTACGATCTCAAACATGACGGGAACTGCCTAGAGTTGGGATAATTCAACTCTCCCTTTTATTTGCTTTTGTTGTTTTTATCATTGTTGTACATGGAATTCACCTTTTAACGTCGACAGTTATGTTTATACGCTTGCAGCTCCGTTTGCTGGCAATTTCCTTCATTATACCTAATGACAAATGTCAGAGAGATTTCAGAACTGGTATCAGATTATTTCATCTACTTTCTTTCCAAATTCGTCTTTTATTCTTAAGATTCGGGATTTGGCGTTGCCCAATTAACTATAAATTTTCTATCTCTCCCGTCCCCTGTCGAGAAAAGGTACAGGTTCCTCCTGCTGGACCATCTGCGAAATGTAATCAGTCGATACCATTAGTATACAAGCGAAGTCGCAATAGGAGAACCGACAATCATAGTGTTAGCTGTCAACTTGGCCCATAGTTATCATACTATTGCATGACCTACTATTAGCGGAATTACATACTATCTTCCAGAAGGGCTTGGCTAACCTGCGATCTGGAAAGCCGAGTCGGATCTGTGAAAATCGCTTGACTATAGCGCTAAAGGAATGACAATTCCCTAAGACACTTTTTTCAATGCCAGATCTTATCCGCTGCTGAAAATTATCCGTCAAACGGTGGATATTACAGCTTTAACGACGTCCTTATTTGGGAGAGTAGATGTCGTAAGGTTGGACTTAATTACAAGTCGTGGCAGCAGTCGAATTAGAGATTGATTCAAAAATCAGTCTTGACTAAAAAATAAACCTATTAATAGGGTAACAAGTTCGATCTATAGTTATATTTGCAGTGTTTCAATCTCTTATTAATATCCAGATGGATTATGATAATACCAGCAGAAAGTCTTAGCTTATATTCCCCAGCCTAGGTATTAGCTATTTATTATTGGTATCCATCTGCAGTTTGATAAGAGACTGGAGCACTGTACATAGAAATATAGATCGAACTCGTTGCCCTATCAGTAGATCCATTTTTCTAGTCAGGCCTTATTTTCAATCCCTAGTTTATCCGGCTGTTGCTATGACTATTGTATTAAGCCGGCGTCCAGCCTATCATAATACATCCATTCTGCCTGTTAGAAACCATTTAAAGCGGTAATATTCTCCGTTTAACGGTAAATGCAAGCCAATACGTATTAGTGATTCTCCGCCGAGAGGCTATGAAGCTGCCGATCGCCATCAAAAAGGGGCCAAAATCGAGACGTGGACGTGATGATTTCAACCCACAGAGCCTCCGATCCGGTGCTAAGCCCCTGCGGGTGAAGGAGGTCCGGACCTTTTTATACCTTCGATGAGTCCACGGCTTAGGCCTGAATTGAAATATATCATTTGTAGTGTTGCGTTGTTCATTTTTTCTTCTACACACGGTAGTTGAAATTACAAAGGGAATGAAGACCCGCTACCTCCTCTGCTGAGCGAGTCAATATTGACTATGACCCGAAAACCGTTGCTGTTTAATTGCATTTTGAATCGCGTGGTGGCTGGCGGAAGCTTTTCCGACTGAGTAGAGCTTATGTACAGTACCATGGGACAGTACTGCTTTAGCTCGGAGATCATGCGACGTATCTCCCAGTCCCTTGGTCCCGATGGATTGCCGATCTAGGTACTATCCATGGAACCCAGAGCGATTACACAACTGGGGAGATTTGTGTTTGCTCTATGTACAATGTCATAATAGCATAGTAATGCCCGCGAAAGAACGTGATACTATATGTAATTGTATGTATGTATGTATGTATGTAGAGTCCTACATACATCATACGTAGTACCCTTCGAGTGGAGCCACGGAAAAGCTGCGACGTGACCATTCAATCATATGTTGAATTGCAAGGGGGGAAAGAAGTAACATCCTTATCCTTACTTATATAAAAATAAATAAACATATCAATATAAAAAGGCGGCGCTCGGTCTGGTTGATGTATACGGATTACGTTGTACTTTGATGTTGACCATCCTCGGGTGACGCACCTTCTCCTTTTTTTCTTTTTTCTTCTCTTTTTACACGAATAATGGCGGACGCCAAGTTCAAAGGGCGAATGCTGGCATCAGTTCTGCGACAATTGTGGGGAAAGCTAATAAAGTAATTATGACTACCCTGGTCGAAGAAACGAAAGGAGATCGAATAATTAGTACCTGTGATACTCCGCATGTGCCGATAAAATCTTCCTACTGGTCCGGATTCCATATCCGCAGGCCGCCTCCAGTGAGTCCAGTCACTCTAACTGGCTGCCTTCAAAACCAGGCGACAAAAACACAGTGACTGGGTTTAAAGGCAACTACAGTAGTCGAAATTTTATTCCCAGCGAAAAACTTCGATGGAACTCATGGCTTAGTGAAGATTCATCTGCTGCGGTTGATTCGACCGTGAAAATGTGAAGGCCTATCGTCTCTATTGAAGAAGATGGCATGCAAATTTGTGATAACAATGAGAATCGCCTTGGAAATCGCCACCTGATTACTTATCAGTCAATTTTGAGTCCCCTGACATATCATCTTTCATCTGCAGGTCGTGATCCCTAAGAACTTCATGCCAAAATCAGTACCACCCGACAACGGAAACAGGGGTCGCAAGTTCATCGAGTGTGCTACCACCAGCATCGACTCCCAGTTTCTCTTGCAAAGTTGAAACTTCCCACTGCCGACGAAAGAACATTTCTACACGCTTCCGGGGATCTGCGTCCCATATGCTCGCGTTTGGGAAGGACAGGAGGGGTAATGAGATGACGGGGGTACGTACTCCTTCGATCCTAGCTGTGAACGTCATGCACTGCTTCTGGATCATGGCTTCTGAAAACAGCAACAGCATCAGGTGGAAGGTTGATACTAGACTGCTGGGCCGCCGACTCCAGATTGCGAATAATTCCCTTGCAGTGCACCATTCGTCGACTAAGAGCCGAAAGATGTCGACTCAGTTCGATGAAGGCTTCCTGCGATTCCGAATCGTTGAGCTCATTCAGCAACACAAAGAGACCGGTCGAGATTGGATGCACCATATGACTTGGAGCATGGTTTAGGCCATAGGATTGGCGATGGATACGTGAACATCGAGCAATCTCCTTTGCTGAATTAATCCGGTTTCCCCGGGCCCTCTCAGCCTGTGAGAAAGGCATCATCGAGAAGTCTTGTCGTTCTCCGAAAATGCCAAATAGCATCACCACAATCCAATGGTAAAACATACTGAAACGTATCAAAATTCGTTCGGCGCTAATCAACCATGGAAATTGCCCAAAAAAAAAAAAAAAAAAAAAAACTTACCGCAAGAGAAGCACCTGCGGTATTGGAAGCTGGCCGATATCAAGCACATCAGGTAAGGCTTCTTGCCAGAGCTGCAGTCGAGCGTAGAGCACATTGACCGATTGCCAGAGATCTTCAAACCCCATCCGGAAAGCTTTATCAAAAAGCAAAGCCTGCGTTTCCACAAGGATTTCTGTCAAGTCTAGCATTGCGACCCTGATATACTTAAGAAGTGCTGGCTTCTTCGCGTAGTCAATTTGGTTCGAACGTGGGTAGGGGGTCCACATGATCCCATCGTCAGGTTCATCTTTCCCATAAGGTCTACACAATGGGATGTTCAATTCCGTAACCGTGAGACTGGCCATAGCCATCTGTCTGAACGGCTAATCAGCACATTCACCGCTCCTCTGCTGGGAGGTTTATATTTATAATAAAAGAAACTCACGAGTTCAATATCGCTATTCCAGAAGCGCAACCGGAGCGAGCACGTTCCATTTCCGCCGAAATATCCTCCTGATCAAACGCTGTTGATCCTGGAGTGTGTGAGAACAGTCCCAGATTATGTGCCAATTCTATGGCTTGCCTGAACCTCTGCCAGGCAACGCTCTCCTTGCCACGAAAGTTCTCCCTATTATATAAGGTATTAGTCACTAACCATGGACATAAATCAAGCAGCACATGTCAACCTCTTACGTACGTGAGAACCATCAGGAGCAATCCTTGTATAATTGGCAAAGTGACTTTCCCCTCTCCAGCCTTCCATAATCTGTCTGCTTCAGCGTGGAAATGTTGGCCTCGCGTGCTCACGTCTCCGGGGTTGGCAAATGCCTCTGGAAAATCGGAATATGTCTAACACCAGGGGTCAGAGTAAGGACCAGTGCGGAACAGGTCGAAAGCCAATGAATCGATAGAAACTTATGGCATCATACACTTGCCACAGCCAGCAGGCTGTTGACAAGAAACGGGGAGCAAAATTGAGAATCCGGTCTCCCCGAAGCCATATCTTGAAGGAAAAGCTGCTGGTCGATGAATTGTTCAAATGGGTGATTCCAGGTGAAATAGAGGGAAACCAAGTGGGAAACAAACTCCTCGTCATCGGTGACATTGGTCCATGGCTTGGCTGGGACGTTGAAAAGGGGGATATCGCATAGTTTATCTAAGGTCATGAACCCGCGTCGGGCCGATGCCTCCACTGGCCGCTGGAGAGGATCGGTCCTCAAGGCTGCTGGATCGTCCAGCGCACCTGCGCCAACAGCTTCGGTATCTGTCGCAGCCCTGTCGTGAAAGTCTGGAGGGTTAGTCGATACCGCCGCGGCGATGTCGCTAAGGGAGGAGTCACTCCGAATGATGGCCAAAAGCCGGTCAACTTTGGTCTGGTCCGGTGAGCGCAGTGTCTCGAGTACCGAGTTCAGCAGATCTTTGTAATATTCGAGCTCGTCGGCCGTGCGCTTGACGGCGACTTTTCGGCGCAGGTCGAGCGTTTCGTCGAAGATGCACTCGGACTCAGCAGCCTCACATGCTCTGCATGGTGATGGTCGACCACTGCACTACAAGGGGTGATGATGTGAGCCTCTGGGCAAGCCACCCGTGCTGTTGAACAAAAAATAGCTTTCCAAACACATCTCAGGAGATCACAGCTTCGCAGCACTTTGCCAAACATGCAGGAGCAGAAAATACCACGAAGGGGATGAAGTTACCTTCCGTTTCGCCTGTTTACATGCGAGGCAGGCAGTGGAGTTCTTTTTTGGGCGTGAGGTAGGGACGGCAGAAGTTGCACCCGCGCGGGGCCCGGGAGCGAGCGTTGGAAGCTGTCTACTCTTGTCCCCCATTTTTGCCTCTGTTCGCGATGATTACCGTGAAGAAAAGCACGGTCTGGGAGATCATGAGTTGCTCCGCAAAGTATGAAAATTCTCCAAAAGATCAAATAAATCAAGATCAACGACTCTCCAGCCCAAAAGTCTCGTGACTGGCGTGCATCCAGGTATTTGCATGCTGGCACCAGAGACTACCACACGCTAACGCTGTCGTTGGTCGCAGTAGGCCTTTTCTCTAACAGTACAGCGGTGGGGTGAGCCGGGCTCCTCCTACTTTTTGATCTCGAAATACAGCTATGCCGGTGCTGGTCCATCAGCTGCTGTCGAAGAATAGGGGTCGAATCCTAAGATAAGTCATCCAATAGGCAACTATCTAGTCGAGCCGCCTAGTGGCCGGGGGAGCGCCCTTCTTCATGGAAACCAGGGGAATTTAGAAAGTAAGGATGCTGCTGAAAGCTGGAATCTGGTCGAGATGGCCCTGTCGTCGGGGCTCCCGCGTTGATGGGCCTAAGGGAAGGCGGAAAAAGGGGACCCAGATATGAAAGGAAGGCCCTCAGGGACTACAACTTTTGGCGCCTGTATTCACTATTCACATGTTCCTGGAACGGACTGCAGACGACCTGGTTTTCATTCTTTTAATCCTATTGTCAAAATATTAATGACCCAGCTTAGCAGGATCTTTCATCTGCCTGTGCGAGCTGCCTTATGATACGTCAAGAGCCTGTCCTCCTTTTCCATTAGACGGCCAAAAGCCCCGGAATGATATCACTGCGAATGATAACGGCTGAGAATTGGCACGGCCTAAAACTAGTCAACAATCGCTAGTCCACTGCAGGCGGTTTCTGGCGTTCTAGGATCCGAATAATAATGCCCAATAATGGGGGATAGCTTGGTACCCTTTCCCATCTACAAATACCGTGATAATAACCCGAAACAGTTATCCCAATTCTTGTCTGACAAGTTGAATTCCAGAAGCCAAGCCTCGAGCAATAGCGATTGATAATAAGGTTGAAGACACGTCCCATCCAACAAACAAATCCTCACCTGATGCAGCTGGTACAACCTCCGTATAAATGAGGAGAACAGTGAAGTTTGATTAACCCCACAACACCAATCCCATGGGGCCAGATATGGTCCATACAGCAAACCCCAGACAGTTGGTTATTGGTACCCAGGTACACGGAAACTTCAGGCCCAGACCTTGGTTGAGAACAATAAAATGTCACTCCAGTATCATACTCTCTCATGAACGTACCATGAGAGCGAACGTTGACAAACGGGGGACCTTGACGAACTCTCTGCAAGCCTGTCTGATATAGGGATGGTCCAATCGCGCCATAGGTGCTATACCAGCCAACTTCCAAGGGACCAAGCTGCAGTCCGAGCTAGCAGAGTCCTTTTTTTGCTGTCGGCTATTCTGAGTCTATATTGTAGAATGGGTGTATGCCAAGTACAAACCAACATTCGGACACCATACCACGCCGTTATGAGTAGTAGAGCGTACCGTGGATCTCCGAGTTACGCATATGGAACCCATCCTGACTTTACTTATTATTTACACTTCCCGTTCGCCCCACTATGAAGCATCATCGGTGGGATTCAACTTTATTAGGTATATCCACAATCCTAAGCCTTGCATATCATTATATTCAGTGGAAGTGGACCATAAAGCAGATTCGGTTTAGACCATATTTACTTTACTTGTATTTTATTGATACTAGTCTGGTATTCTCGTCTGTATTTTAGAAATATCTTCGAGAATAATAGCCTTCACATATGACCTCAAATTTGTTCAAGTCTGTAATGGACATATGATGCCTTTACAGCAATGTCTTGGGTCAACGTCGCACTGGTGAGTTGAAACCTCCTAGCTATGTAGCTCCGACTTTACCTATTCTAACACATCCTCTTCATCAGTCTCCTCTTGAATATTGCCAGTACTCTTATTCCCAGTTTCATCGCTATCTTCTCTTCCCTCGCGAGCAATGCCTTTACCACCCCAATTAGCCCCAAGGTACATTACCCGGTCGTAGAGCCTTGCTCTTCCGACTCCTGTCGCTCTTTTGTGAGAGGCATTCATTGATCTCAATTATATCTGGGTTGAGTGGATGTGGTAAGGAAGCACAGCTAAAATCATTCTCCCATTCTGCGTTTGATGCCAGCATATCAAGAGCAAAGTGAGCCTACGACAGGAGAGTCGAGACCGAACTTCCAATGGTAATACTGGCGTGTGCCCTCGTTTGATAATCCTGGACCACGTTCAATATGGGCTTGGTATGAATCGTCAGCTGGTGGATTGAGAAATATCGCTAAAATCCGGACGCGAATGATTTTGATGACACGGTCGAATGGACAACTGTGTTGTGCGATATTTCCCTTTATATTCCTCCTAGAGTTCCTATGCAGCCCTCTTCGCGATAGTCAGCCTTGGCTCTGTCTTGTCGTCGCCACTCTATCTCTGGTGAGGCCAGTTCCATTTTCGATGTAGCTGGAGAATCTCTGCATCAGAATGAGCTGGGCTATGGATGGTCCTTGTTGCCCTCAGTGCATAACATTGTCTTATAAAAACTCTCAAGCATGCTATGCAACATTTTTCAAAGTCTTTCAGTCGTCGGATGTTATCGGTCGGCGTTATCGATATCATTTTCCGACATGTACATACTACCTATTGTTGGAGCCTCTTGCGGCATTTCAAGGCTCGGCCGCTTGTCATTACTTCGTATCGGCTATTTGAAAGTTAGCTCAAAATGCCTGCTTAAAATATCAAGGAACGGGAAATGTGAGTATGTATACCTTCAGTTGACTAATAAATTCCTTCCAATCTTCAGGACTGCCCCTACATTTCTTAACCTTATGCTTGGCGGCGTCGTTGTGGAGTTAAACGGATATGCCGAATGACCAAAGCTAGGTAGGTAAGTACCTGCATATGTTTCCGCCAAACATTCGCGATTTCACCGAAGCCCGGGTGGTGCTTATTTTTAGCTAATGTCTCTTCTTGCAGTGAGGCTGGTTACTATATTTGAAAAGTGTAGTCTGCAGCGCCTCCACTGTTTCTCGGACAGATCAGGATGAAGTGAAGAAACAACCTGGTCCACAGCAATATGGCAATGTCCAAACAAAGAAACCTACTCTTTTCCTACTTTGCACGCCGATGCCGCAATATTCTCTCCGGAGTGCACCAACTACTTTCCGAATGGCGCGTCCCTTACGATCGGTGTTCGGTGTAGTGGCTCATGCCATAACGGTTTGGCGATGTCCAAAGATCAACTGACAAATGGATTTTATGCCTCGCTCTCCATTCCCTTATTTTCCGCTTGTCGAATTCCTCGGAAACCCAGCCTTGACTCGTCTTGCGACTTGGCATAAGTTTCGCAGTAGTTTCACTAAGGAAGGAAGCAAGGGCCAGAAAGTGAGCATTTCCTACCCGAATGCCATGTGGCAGAAAATGAGCCATTTTATGGGGATTTAAATCGATCTAATAATAATACTGATGGTGGAACCCTATTTATCACTGTGGGAATAAGTGTTAGCCCTATAGTGCTAACACTTATTCCCACAGTCACAGTTATATTTGGAACGAAAATGGGTATGAAAGATAACAAGGGGTTCCTTCATCAAGAATCTTGATTAATCAAAAATCAGCGATTGCTTCCTCCGCGCCGTAACATGTTCCATGAATGGCTATTTGTGTAGAATCGGCTCCGGTTTTGCAGTATTTTCACCGGAAGAAGAGTTGGAAAAAGTTGATAACATTCTGAACCATTTCATGCAGTTCGCCATCCGCTATTTCATGCGGCTCAGGATCCTCAAGGGCGGCTGGATCTTGCCCTTTTGTTGATTTAGCAGAGGTTGCGCAGCTACACATGGCCGGCACCACCACGACTACTTGGGGTGCTTTACTGGGCCTTGAGTGGCATTTTTGCGATTGACAAAGGCAAGGCAAATGGCCGGTGCAGGGGTGCGAGAATCTTGAAACACATCAAGCCAAAGAATGGAGAGAGGAGTTCGGAAAAGATCTATTGAGCCCCAATGGCATTTTCGAAATCATGGATGGTTGAGAGTCTGTCATTTTGGATAGGAAATGCTACCCTTTTGCTCGGGGAGTGCATGAAGTATACTTGATGAAGAACGCAATAGCCAATTGATCAACACGCCTTTGCGAAGTCCCCCTACATCAATTGCATGATGCATATTCACAAGAGGTATGGTGAGTAGGTCCACTTCTCTTAATCCTGCGGGTTCTCTAGATCAACGCTCATCGCTATAAGATGAACAAGTCATTGCATATAAATTTCAAACCTTATTTGCTCGCAAAGGGTAGTTTTAGCCACTCCGGATCCATATGCATCGCTGCAGCTAGCACTCATTTCAACTTCAACTGGCTAGGGCCCAGCTGCAGCATTCTGTACGTCGAGTATTGTTCCATATCCATACCTACATCTGTAAACATTGAAATTAGTTTCTCTGTGTAATTCTCATCGTTAATATAGTAGCAAAAAACATAGGTATCATACATCCTAGTACATACGATGATTAACCTGACCCATTAGTACATACCCCACGTCTTCTATTTATGTGCATATCTACTAGTATCATATGATAGGTTCACTATTAATAATAAGGTATTGTCTCTGTCCCTAGACCCTCGCATTAGGAGTATGTATGTACATGTACATGCAAATGCACGGTACCGTCCTTGGACCTTGTGTATTGGAATAGGCTATAGCCTATCAGTTTTGAAATTTTAATCATGGCTTTAATTGGTTACTATATTAGCCAATATTCTACGGCTGCACGTGATGTATATGAATATACATAGACAGACATATGTAGAATCATGGATAGCCTCGGATCCCAGACCTTGTCTCACGGGTCTGGGATCCGAGGCTAACCACAGAGACCAAAAAAAAACCCTCTGTGCACTTTTCAACAAGAACTGGTGGAGTGTGTTGGGAATGTGGGGGGCATGGGATGGTGGAGCATCTCATTGCCGTCATTATTGACAATTGGTCCTCATTATTACCCGCACTCCTTATAAGGTATATCTTATTAGGTATGATATTATTATTTTATTTACATAATGCTAAGCATATCAACTCACTAAGTGATTTATTTAGATCTTGTATTTGACGCATCTGCAGCTGCCTGTGTGCTAGAAGATGATCTCCCTTCCATGATGCCATCAAATATGAATATATCAGAAACGGCAGAACGCATATGCAATGGCTGCATTAGCTTAGAGCTAGGACGACGCAGCCAAGCGAAAGACGTCCTAAAAAGCGGTTGCACCCTATCCCGGGGTCCCCTTATAATTAGCGCTAACTAATTGTAAGCAGGGGAGGGATCTAAAGGAGAAATTACCGAATTACACGCCTATTTTATTTTATTTAGATGATACCAGAAGTCCACAATGAACACTCTTGACGAAACCGAAAGATTAATAATGAGCTATGTATCATAGCGGACAGAGACGCAGATACAGGCCACGGCTTCCGTTGAGATTTGTGTCCAAGAGCGAGAGGTAGACGGAATAATAAGAACATAGTTATATTATTGAAGATCGAAACAAATGCATGATGAAAATAGCACAGATGACTCTGTCGGAACCCAAGTGGTGGTAAAGTCTACCGTTTGACAACTGGCTTTTGCCCATGAAACAAAAACTCGCCGCCAAATTAATGTTGCTTATATTTTGATACCCCCACACTACGGATCGCATACGGGACCAATCGTTGCCAGCTAGGAAGCATATAGCTGCACGTCTACGCGAAGAGTGAACAATCTGTACCACATTTTTGAATGAGCCTGTGGTGACTCTGAAACCGTGCTATTTTGGCTAAACAGGAGTTCCGAGGTCTTGTCAGGAAGCACATTGATAAGTTCGAAATCAATGAGGATGATTGGAAAGATGAATTCTATCACCACCCGGCTCCATACCTATTATAAGATGCAAGAATTGACAATGCCTGATGTAGGTAGTCCGCGTGGGTGGTACCTTTGGGGAATTTTCCGGATACTGTTCATAGCTGCCAATCGATTCATCAGCGGCCGAATCCAGCGGGGACGAGCCCTCCCTAGACGGTTTACCTCTTCGCCCACAACTTACAAGTCCACATTCCAATCTCTCTCACCGAAATACGCCATAGCCCTCGAATTCAAAAGCAGGATGGATCGGGATACATGGAGCCGCCATATAGCAGGGGGATTTAAGTGACAAACGACTCGTGACTGCTTGGCATCTGGAGAAGCTGCGGCGTTACAGGCTCTTGAGAAGGACGAGACCGGCGTGGAAAATACCCCATGCGAGTCGGAGTGGGCCTTTGATAGGGAAAGTATCGATCTAGGTGAACTGAATCTACATAGGATGTGAGGATGAGAGCTTCACTGTACGAATACAAATAGCAACATTGAAAGAATTGATACTCAATTGCCACTAAAGCCTTGATTGATACCGGAGCAAATAGTTTAGCTTTTATTGACATGGATTTCGCACTTCTCATGGCGAAACACTTTGCCTGGAATACGATTCATCTGGGAACCCCCATGTCCTGTAAGATGCTATGATGGCAGGAAAGGACCTCTTATCACTCATGTTCTTCTCAGAAGGAGACAGTTACCTAAACATACCCTTACTGATCGTAAATGGCTTTCCAAATATAACGCCTTACAGCAGCAACATTGAACGAATTAGAACACGAAGAGCACGTAAAGAAAGTGCTCTACTCGTTTGCGGGAAACTGGATCACAGGCAAGTATACAAAAACGCCCAACGTCAACTGTATCCCTCAATTCTCCCCGCATATATGCAGTAGAATCTTTCTGCCTCCTGCTCTCCATCGCGATTACTCGGTCAGAACAATGTAAATCACGGCATGTACATTTGTACGTAATATATAGTTCAGATAGTAATTGCCATTTTGCAGATCTTAGACGTTACTGTAATGTTTTTGAAAGCTAGCCAATGGAGATTGAAAGCGGGAATGGCTTTTATTATTAAGAATCAAATACATTTGGAAGGGTTATTTCTCCATGTGCATAGGTACACAATAGCGTAAGGGAATGTAAATGCTATAGGTGTGGAAAATACAACGACCAGTTGACCGTTTGATAGACACCAGCAGGAACCGAACGGAGGGATGCAAAAACAGCAACTAGAGGATATATAGAGGAAAACCAGAACATACTAACAGGAGATTCAACAGACCATTCAGGTGGAGGCCAGTTTTTAAAATGATATCTGCCTGAAGAGAGAAGTAATGCCATTACAAATGGAATTACCACACAGGATATACTAAATATCCGCCAGAGCAGCTGTTCAACTAAAGAAGGGTATAGAAAACCCCAACCAATCAGATGGCATGCTCCGAAAATACCAGTTAAAACAGCGGACAAGCCTAGAGAAAATGAAAAAAAAAAAAAAATTTGAATCCCCCGCTTTGCAGCCCGAGGTGAAATGGATTTGCCGAAAACATCGCGAAAAGCTTTGCCTTC